>JBAJMU010000003.1:596231-871827 GCA_037952995.1 Hyposoter didymator
AGTCGAGAGTATCGAACAAAATATTGATCTTTTCCAACAAAATTTTGTTTTCAGTGCACCTTGGGGTACAAACTACGCCAAGCCTATTAAGCAAAATAGTCATTTTTCCACTTTTGTTGCTTTCAGAATTTTTTTTAGTGTAATTTTTAAAAAAGCTTTCAAAATGTTTTACATCAATTTTCAAGTCGAAATATTGAGGAGTTAATTTTTTATTACAATTTTTGTCACTGGGGTACAAATCTACCCCATGGTGGCAAGTGTGTAATTTTGCCGAGGTGTGGCAAGTGAGGGTTAATTTAATTTTTTCTTTATATTCGATCATCGTCTCGTTCACTGATCCTTATGACGTTATCCTTGAGCTTTCAGTCGAAACTTTCTAGCTACATATGTATTTTGTGTGGGGAGATGTTTCGATGTGGACTGGGTTGCTTGCACAACGACGTTCGCGATCTAACAACCCGAACAGTTTCGCCTTCGTCTTTTCTAATTTCCCTTTCTCTTTGCGCGCTCCGCGCACAGCGCTCTCGTAAATAATTAAGTTGGACAATTTTTGTCAATCGAGACAAATCATTTTTTCGTATTTTTGTCAAAATTTACTTTTCTATCTGGAGCTTTTCATCAATCGACTTCGATCCTCTTTGCTTTTATTTCGTCGATCTTGGCTGAATTAATTGATTTTTAGTGGCGAGAAAAATTTATCAATAAGGTCTTTGAATTCCTGGTAAGATTGAAAACTGAAAAATTCAATTTTATGAGAAAAACATGGATTTTCGCGGAGAAAAATGAAATTTCGTTCATTACACGAGGAAATTTAATTCTATTTTTATAAAGTTTTTCGTATTGTTTGATAAAGATGATTGAAAAGTTGAGAAATCTGTTGATTCTCATGGCCTCAACATCATTCGTGTCGCTAATTAGTATAAAACTGTCGAGTCGAATGGATTTCGTCGGAAGAAAGTAAACTCGATGAAGCTTTTCGCGAGACTCGAAAATTCTTTAATTTTTTCATTCAACTTACGGATTTCGTAGGTCAGCTCGTACTTGACTTTTAAAGGAGAAGAAAAAGGTACTTCGAGGCGAATCGAGTACCGTGAATGATGCATAGATGGTAATAGATAATGTGCGATGGCAAAACAGCAGCGAATCGGCGCCCGCGTCAATATCGATTCGCGTGTGACTCACTTGTATCTTCCCGTTTACTTGCGCGCGGGCTGACCTTACTCGACTCGTGCCTTCTCCGGCTGTTTTGTCGTTATTTCTATACCACCACCTATACTTTTGCCTCGAAGCTTCACACCGAGCATGAGGCTTTTCCATACTGCGAACCATTCTCGCTTTTACCACAAATATCTCACATTTTTCATGCACTTTTTCATCCACTTCATTTCACTTGCAATCGATTTTGCATCCAGGACTTTTTTGAGATTCCAATTGACGAAACTCCGATCGGAGAAAGTTTCTGCGACCACTGCGCGTGACTGAGAACTTTTGAACATTTTTTATATCGGAATTGTGTTGAGGATTCGTATAAATCGTACGAACGAAAAAAAATGATTAAATTTTTCATGACCGTTTTGTGGTTGTAAATTTGAAGTTTTCGGTATGTCATGGACGTAGATGAGGGTGCGTTTACGGAAGTTATTTTCGAGCTTCTCGGGCGTGGAGGAAACTGAAAATCACAACAATTCTCATTCCACTCTGAGAGCAATCGATCGCGTCATTATGTCCCTTGTCAACGAACCAAATCAGTATGGCGCACCTTATAATTATTAGAGCCGCTCGATAGTCATAAGGATTTCCGAACTCGTCGTCTTTGTATTTCCATGTTATCGATTTATCGTTTCTATATTTAAACAAGCCGCTTTAAAAAAACATTGACAAACATTGATGGAAAAACAAAATCATTGACTGTAGAATTGATAATTCTGTCAAAACGATCATTAGCAATATTTCGTGCATTGAATTTCCCAAATCAATGCATCATTGAGATTGCATACTTGGGTGAATAAATAATTATTTACGTACATCTCGGGATTTGCATTTTTGTCATTTGATTGTTGAAATATTTTTTATTGAACGGAACAATTGATTTGTAGAGTATTAAAATTGGCTCAATAATTTAGAGTCGCCCGTCGCCTTGAAATAAAAGTATCATATCGGACTCGGTAAGTCAGCGAGAGTTTGCGTAGTTTCGTTTTCGTTGGCGAGAGAGTGTAACGCCCTCTCTTCTCTTCCTCAACGATCGTGTCCCTCCCTCCCTGCCACCTTTTTTCTTTCTTACATTCTACAACTTCGATCGCCACTCTCTCGCTGACATTGACTCGGAAAGACGCTCCTAAAAGAGACAAGGATAGAATCGTTTCCTCTCGTACCTAAGACTTCGTAACATTACATACGCAATACTTTCGCCGAGGATTATCTTGTGCCAGGTTATGTAGTTACGTGCGTTACGCACTCGCCATGTTTTATGCCAGAAATCTTGACTTTCTCACCACTCACATTTTTTCACTTTATCGACTATGCTCGTTCGGAAAAACTCTCGATTATCGTTACTCGCGACAGAAGGAATGAGAAAATCGGGAAAATATCGTTTCGGCCAGAACACTTTGTAAGATTTTTTTGAATGGTTCGCAGCGAAAAGCCGAAAAAAATTACATTCACGACTTGGAAAAAAAAAAAAAAAAAAAAAAACAACGGAAAAGGAAAACTTGCTCCATTCAAATTTGGTTTTTTTATTTCAAATGTTTGAACCACCGAATAATTCTCAGCTGATCCGATAAAGCATGGTCTACAAAATCAGTGGATAAACTTCCAATTTTGTAGAATCAATAAACAACGACTCTCGGTGCCTCCTTTCGTGGCATTGAGGAATTTGCCAAACATGAGCTAAACGGAATTCGGGAGATTCCTATACATTGCAATGTTAATCAATTAGTTTGCACTGCGCCAAGTTTGATGCAATAATTGTGATGAATAGAGGAATTCTTTGAAGCAGTGCACGAGAGGCGAGCGAGGTGGACGCGAGGGCGGTCTCTGGAAGGTTTTCTGCAACCCTAAGATTGGAAAAATTCCTCCTGATGCATTTTTTTTTCTAGCACCAATTGTAGGAAATTATATCAATCCAGAGGATGTTTGTGTACACACGAGACTGTGTTTGCTCGAACGCGAGCCTCGTAGTCTTGTCGCACGTGCCAGAATGGATTTTTCCGTCGTACCTTGTTATGCGCTGCTCCGTTGCCCAGAGAGTGATGTTTCACAAATTTCCATATTTTCGTGTTATTTGCACCATGGAAACTGATTTTCTTGCGATCGATATTTTGGCGGAGTGATTACGATTATGAATGCGATTAGGAGAATCGATTTCACGACATTCAACTATTTCCTCAACAAAAATTCTCGTTACGTCCGTCAAATTCGAGTTATTCGTTGCGATCGTCAGGTGCGATGATTTCGTTATTCCGATTCGAGGAACTCGTGTTCGTCAATCTGTGTCTTGTGTAAATTTTGTAAATACTCGTACGAAACTTGTGTCGCATCTTCATAAATAACCTCAAATCGGATCGATCGCTCATTCCGGCTCGTCGACATTCCTTTGGGAAATATTTTTCACAAATAAATATTTGCACGATCATGATGAAGTATACGAACTAAATTCTGGCAAATAAAGTTCACACGATTGGGAACAGTAACTGTACGTATTCGTTATGATCAACATTTATCATGTTGAAGTTTGCATCGTTAGAATGCAACGAAATTCTGTTATTATTCAACATTTGGTCTGGACAATAAAACTCTCTTGCGACCTAAAAACTCAATCGAAACGAAAAATTGCCACGATTTTCTAAATTCAATTAATAGCAAATATTGAAAATATCTTTCGTTGAATCTCATCGTTGCAAACTTCAGAATCATCAACTATTTTCGTATTTTATACAAAAATTTGAACACAAATATTAAATTTGAAAAATCTCGTCCCTTGCTCGTTTTTCTCCACGAGTTCATTTTTTTTTAACATTCCGAATAGAAATAAATGGACGTAGGAATGTTCGATGTAGATTTTCGTAGATTTTTCGAAATTGCTTTTTTCTTGTAGTTTTCTCTCGCGTCCATCTGTTACGTTACGTTTTCTTGTAACTCAATCTCACGCTCAGCTCGTTCGTTCGATCTCGATCATCTAGTTTCAATTCTTATCGGTTCACCGGTGGGAGAAACTTCTATTCTCTCTTCGCATCTCCTTAACAATTTTCCCGTGTGTTGCGTGGAACAGCCGATTACCGGCGGCAACGGCGCAATGGCGCAGGAGACGAGAGTGCGAGGGAGAGAGACGAAAAGGGAGAGCGAGCGAGAGGAAGAAAGACAGAGAGAAAACGAGAGGAAAATAGAGGTGGGGGGAATCCCGAGAGAGGACAGTGGCCGTGACCCGAGCGTGGGCTCCGTGGTAGGGTCGGCGGCCCCGCGGCTCGAGAACTCCTCACTGCGAGCTATGCCAACGTGTATAGTCGTTCTCCCTCGTTCTTCACGTTGTCGCCGGTGTGGCTGATGATCCACACCGGCGCATGTCACTACCGACAGACCCCTCACAGCTGTACGTCACTAATGTTTTCGATACTATTGAACTCAAAATTCTCATGGAAAAGTTGTCCGGTCCCCAAAATTCGTAATTTTCAAAATTATCAACAAACTTTTTCGAAAAGTCATTTTTAGACTTGGGGAAATATTTTTCGAGAGACAAAAATTAATACGTACAAATTGGAGTCTGGTCCTGTGGCCTGGAGTTCATTCGATGACATTCTCGACGCAGGGTGGACGACAGTGAGACGTCCGGCGGAACGGAGGAGAGGCACTTTGTTTCCATTTTCCTTCTCACGTCTAGGCCAGCAAGATTAAAGTCCATAGCTTCCTGTGTACATCCACCATTTTTGATGGTCTCATATTTTTGGTTCCCTTGTCATTGTGTACGTACATTTTCTGCGTTTTTTTCTTTTCTCTCGTCTATCTGAGCTACACGGTACATGCTCGAGTTCGATCTTCGAATTTCACTTGGATACGAGCGTAGAGACGTGCTAGGGTGGCACACGGCGCCGTCTGCGGCTCCCGACGCGGTCGATAACCGCGATCCTATCAAACCTTCTAGTCTTCTACACAATTTCAATCGCAATCTTTTTTTTTCTTGCATATTTTCCCCCCTTGTCATCTCTCTCTTGCCCTTTCTTTGCATTTTTTTCCTGCGCTCCATTTTTCTCGATTGTATTCGCTCATGAGAGCTTTTGCTTTCGCGTCATTATTATCTCCCCCTCTGCTCGTCTCAGCAAATTTGAATTCTCGGTCGAATATATTCTCGACGAATTAACGCGTTTAAAGGTCTCACTCGATTTTATCGCATGTTTTTTGCCACACAATCTCGTAAGAGAGAAATATTGTTTCGACTTTTGCTCTTGCTTGTGTCGTATTGGAAATGGTTAAAAACAAAAAGGTCTGACTGTGGAAATTTGAGAGCTGAGAATAAATGCATTTAACAAAATATATCATTGATCGCTTCGAATTGAATCGAGTTGAAAAATGATCGAGCGAACAATCTCCCAATTTCATTTTTTATAGACTTTTTCACTTTTGTTTAAAATTCAATGTCGTTTTTTTTTTCGGGGGGTTTCCATGGATTTTCTACGTCAACCAAAATGTAAATCAATCTTTACCTTTGCCTTCCCGAATGCTAGACAACCTCCTACCTATCCTACGACCATCGCCATCACCGTCATCAAGACGAAACCGAATCGTCCCAGCTCCAGCCTCCCACGCTCTCCGGTCCTGAACTTCAGAGTCCAATTTCCCGTCCAAAATCCCGGAAGGATCCTTCGGATGACATACAATCATATACTATGGGGATTTCTGACTCATTCACCTGGCCCGAGCCCGTATTTCTGGTACCCAATTCCACGTATATACTCATATATGTACATAGTCAATATGTATCTGTTGCCAAAGGTCAAACGATATAGTAACTCCAAAACTGATCTTTCTTGGTGAACGTTTTTTATCGTGGAAAAATCGGATCTTTGTCAAAAACCATGACTGACGTACTCAAGTTGTCAAGTGTTTCATAAAGTTCGCATCATATTTCTTAGTGAATTAAAAAATCATTAATCTAATTAAATTTCAGATAATTATTCTTCCTTAAACTGTTATTGCATTATTGAAATCTACCTCGTTAACACGCAACCAAAATACCGCATATTATCCTTCCGATTCATAATTAATGCAATCATTAATTCAGTATTTCTTTTTTGCTGCCAATTATTAAATATGCTTCTCGCGTTTCATTCGCACCAGCGAAAGTTTTTCACTGTATTTCATGAAATAATTATCGTTCATACGAAATTGAACAAGTTATTGACCAATAATTTGAAAATTTATCTATCGATTATACAAAAATGAACAATAAAGTCTCGGTGACTTTGATAGATTTTTTTTTTTTAATAACGCAAAAAGAAAGAATTCTGCTTCTACAACAAAAAGGCGAAATAACAATTCGTAAATGCAATGAATCGAAGTGGAAATCTATCCTTGCCCTTAGAATTCACAGGGTTATCCTCATCGATTTCATATTTCACAGTTCTCGTGTAGAAACGTGTATACCATTGAGCTATTAGTTACTTAAGTTTGTTGTCGTAAAGGTGCTCGCGTGACTTTGGTCTAGCCATAACTCGTAGGTTCAATGGCACGAAAGAGGCCATCCGAGGTTTCCACACAATGCAGAGCCGTTTTTTTCGAGCCAAAAAATGGCCAAACAGTGCGAATTATTATTGAATAAATATTGGACTTTCGGGTGAGAGGAAATCAATCGAAATGGATGAAAAAATAAAAGAAGCATGAAATACGATTTCATCAGACGCTCGGTTGCCCCAAATTTTTGTTGTTGCGATCGCTGGTTTTTGTTGTTGTTGCTCATCTATCGAATACAATTAACTTTCATTTTCTTTCTGTACAAACAACCAATTGAAGAATCTGCCCAGATTTCTCAAAATCGAACATTTTGCTTGCAGGATAGCTGGCAGGATGCAGGACTGGTTTGTACTTATTTAAGAATAATCAATTATTTCGCGTCCACACTGTTCTTCATATATTTTTTTTTAAACAAATATATTTATTCACATCTATACCGACGTATGGACTTGATGGAAGGAAAGTCTTGTGTTAGGAATCCACCAGAGTTGATCGAACTCTGACTCACTAACGTCGCGTCAACCGGTAACCAATCTCCCTCCTCAATGTCCGAACTCCAGCATTTTCTACCCTTCGTACCCTCTCGAATCGCCCGCCAATGACGTCCATTTACCGCGTTGGATCTACTCAACCCCTCTGCGTCCCTCTTTATATACATTTTTTCTCCTATATCCTCACAGCTATGCCGAAGCTTTATAGATTTTTCGCTTGCACCTGCTGACTCTGCAACGATTCTCCTTCTCTCTCGGTCCCCAACCCTCGCTCACTCGTGACGCATTATTTTCACAAGAATCACGGAGAAAACCCACAGCTCTTTCCGTTCATCCGACGCGATTTCCCGAGTCTCATTTCATTAGCTCATCGAAATTTAATTTCTCCCGAAAGAGACCAAAGAAAACGCCATTTTCCCTCATTATTTTTCTTCATTTTCTCGTGACAATTGTATCGCGCATTTCCCCCGAATACAATGCATGTGCGGCCTGTCGCGAAATCTCGATCGGTTTCGCCATTTTGTAACCGAATTGTAATGAAAAAAAAATGAACAATTAATGAAAAAATGCTTATCATCGTATTTCGCCTGAACGAATTTCAATACCATCGAAAATCAATTATTTCATTCTCCGCGACTATCGTTTTCGCACCTTTCGAATACAACGAGTCTATGTGCATTGAAAAATTTGATTGTTGAATTTACTGCGGCAACTTCAACGGCTACATCGGAAAACTAAATTTGTTTGATCAACAAAATTTGACGACTGAAGAAATTGTCGCTCAATTCGTTCACTCGACAATTTTGGTTCCTCTGTGCATAAAAGAGAATGTTCACTCAACACAATGCGGTATGTCCGGAGATCTTGCTGAGTACAAAGATTTTATTCCCGTCAATGTAAATAATAGAAATTCGCAGAATTGCATTGATCTATTTTAAAAACAGTTGTAACGAGAATTGAAAAAGAAAATGGTGTCAAAGAAGAACTCTTCTGGTCGTAAATTGATGGTATTACGGTGGGCTTGTCGTTAAGGACTCTCGAATGACGTCGGATGCCAGAGAGCTCTACATATCACTGTACTCCACCAACATATATACCCACAGATCTCTGAGAGACGACACTGCTCTTCTCAGATGTGCTATTCGTGCAACTTCCAACCGGTTTACACCCCGTCTCAATGGGAAAACCCGTTCGATTTTTCCAAATGTCTTTTCTCCAACTCTTTCTCTCTCCGTTCTCTTTACAGTCCTGTACACTTTTCACCGCAATGCGCAGATAACGCTAAATTCGATTTCATTTGATTTTCCAATCAACAGTGATTCGGCTGTGTCTTTGATTGATTAAAAATTCTTTTTCCCATGCTAACGATGAAAATATTCGGGATTTCTCAAAAAACTCGATTCGTGCTCACTCAATCTTCGTCCCTGATTTACTCGGCTTCAGTTTTCCACATTTTAGTTGATGAACGTTTTTATTTTACATTTGCTGTTTCATGGAAATCCGCTTCGCGATTTAAACATTACGCACAAGATGACGAATGAAAAGTTATAATGATCCCCCAGCTCGTCACAGTTTAATGAGACTCCGTTTTAATTCGTCGTTTAATTCGGTCACTGAACACAAACGTAAAAGCTCGAAGCTATGCCATTCGAATTCAACTCTATGCTGCCAAACTTTCGTTCAGCTTCGGGAATGTTTACACGAATGGAGAAAACCTAGCTTTCCTAGGGAAAATCCATTGAGTGGAATTCTCGAAAGAGTATGTGTGCGTGATTCCGAATTCATTGCCGAGCTTTACTTTGTACCGATTAATTCGTAGGATTTGACAACACGAACTATCGGCAATTTTATTCAAACGTGACATAGAAACAAATTTTTTTTTTCTTTCTATTCACGAAATTACGATGAGACAATTATTGTTCAATATAAAATCATGACAATTCGGGCGTAATTGGCACTCGCTACCGATGGTCTGTAAAGTCATTTGGAATTCTCACTGCAGTTTGAACGGTGGCCAGTAAACGTCAAATTTTGTTAAGTGCTTTCGATAATTGGGACAAATTAATGCCACGTGAAATAGATCGCGGTTATGTTTCGATGGTATTCGAGATAGATTTGTCAATTGGTTGATTTTATTACGTAATCGTTGAATTTGACAGCGCAAGTGCACAATCGAGGGATGCATTATTTGGTAAATATCCGTCGATACATAATCGAGATAATTCCCGGAGAGTGTTTCTTCGACGAAATTCATATTGCAACTAACATTTCCTAATATTTTCCGCAACACCCGGGCAATGCGGGTCACCCGAGATTCAAACTTTCTATTTTCGTCTTCCACGAGCTCGCCACTGGAATATGGACCTTGGAGAATATTTTCACGACCCATGGAAAAATACATTTTGTCGCTGATATGAAACCATTGATCAACCGTCCAGTTATGCCCAAAACTTCACATTTCTTCACGAAACAGATGTAAAATAATTTAATTGAACAATGTGAAGCTGGATGATTAATTGGATAAAATGATCGAATCGTTGATCAGAATTCCTGTTGATGAGAAATTCCATACTTTTCCGAAACGTTTTTCTTTTTCGATCAGAAACTCGGAAGCTGCCTCTCACAGTTCTGTAGTCTGGACTTGGAGTTGATATCGAATGGCACACGGTAACGAGTATTTCTTTGGTTTTCCTCGATCGGCTTGTGCGGAACACACGAATTGCCCCACTTGTGCGTTTATAACTATCGTTATTCGGCGAAATATTCATTGCCTTTTAATTTTCGAGGACAATGCATTGCAGCAATGCAAAAAGCTATTTTGCTCACACCCACGGTCCGAAAAAGTAGGCGAGAGAGGCTCGAGCTCATGAATCATCACACACGTGGATTAAGAGCGTTAACATACCATTTTTGTGGCCTAATCCAGTTTCAACTCCATTTTAGAATCACGTTTTCTGAAAAGTCCTAGTGACATAAATATACGTTTTCACGAACGTATCCATGCGAATGTTTAAGACATCCAGTATGCCCTCCACTTACGTCGTTGACCTCTTCTTGCCCGAGGTCAGTGCACACTCACGGAGCCTCTCAACGCGCCAGTTTCACCTCGATCAAATTTTTCAATGCCTATTTATCTCCTGCGAGTTTTTTTTTCCTTTTACTCCCTCAACATCGCTCTTGTTTCTACTCTTTCAAATTCTTTCCGATAGAGACGTGCGGATGTGAAACCCAAACGATTTCCTTTTTTTTGTTTACGTGGCTCTCGCTTATTTTATTGGAACGTTTCGGAGGAAAATGTAGGAAAAAAGGAGGCTATTTTTTGTTAGAAATAGCATCTTATAAAGTCGTGGATAAATGTGTCATCGAGTACCGATAAATTGTAACAGCATTCTCGAGTTATATTTTCTTCATAAAAATTCCATCAGTAATTGAAAAACCAAAGAGCGAGACTCATTAAAATCCAAATCGTTACGAGCAGTCGGTCAACTTATCGCACCCCACTTTTTCTTTATTTTCTTCGCTCGCAATGAAATACCAATATAAGCGAAACGACGACGGTCGGAATTCTGATCGAAACGGGGAAAAAATTCTCGAAAACTCCAAGGGTCAATGTGACTGATGAACTTTCGTTTATTTTTGTTGCTGAAAGAGTAACGACCCAATAAACAATTATAATTTGGTTATAAACTGTTGAAATGATGGTCATAGTTGTCAAATTGTGTGGCGCAGATTTTTAATGCATAATCAGAATTTCATCATTGTTCAATGGATTTGTTTTTTTTTTTCAACTTTTGTATTCCGCTTCGTTACAGATCGCACCCTCGGCAAAAAAGCTCTGGGGCGTCGACGAGGGCGGCTCCAAGGATGAAGGGGGTGTAAAAGGCGGTGGGATACTTCATCTCGGCGACCACCAGATGTGGCGAGACTCAACCTGGAGCACGCCAGGTAATTCAATATTACGCTAAGACATTAATCGCATCTCGCGGTGTACGTCGTTGTCGCGATTCGAACGAATCGAGTTTCCTCCCTTCCTCGGGCATAAAATGTGCATTTATCAATTTATACTGTTTTATCATTATTTTTTTCTCATATCCGAAAAAAACGAAAAAATCTGCAAAACTTTATTCATTCATTCACATTTTTAGAGTTGATTTTATTGAACAAAAACCTCAGAATCATCGTAAGCGTGAATTTGATTATTTTTGTGACTATTCCCAAATTTTCTAATCCATAAAAGTAAAATCGTCATTTTTGTGAACCGAATGAATGTTCGATGAACGAAAGTAGTCGTCAGTTGCAATGCATGGTTACCGATGTCTGAACGGCAGCGTCTTCTCGATACATCCGCCCACGAGCACTTGATAATCAAATTTGTCTCCGAGTTGATCACGTTCCTTACAGGCAGGACGATTTTATAACGACATCTTGCGGTTAGAAAATGACATTGTGCTTCATTAGACAAACGGAATAAAAAGAAGCTTTTGCAATCGATTTCTGCTGAACGAGTGACGTCAATTCGTGTATTAATGGAAAGTTAGCTGAACCACTAATGCAAAGCACAAGCTTCAGATTGACATTTGTCAATGCGATGCTTGTGCCAATTTTTTTTTTTTCCAATTCGTTGTTATTGTTCAAACTGCTGTAGGAATCTGTGTTACGCAATTTTTCCAGATATTCAACGTTTTTCTTTTGCTCTCTTCATCATTTTCATTTATTTTTCTCACTCTATTCGATTTCTCCGATATTCCGTCTCACCGACTCAACCACATTCGTAATTCTGATAACTAGGGTTAACACACACACACACACACACTCATACCCAAGGGATTCCACGTAAGGATGTGCAAATTTAAAGCTCTGTCTATCTTGCCGATTTCCTCGGTGTTTGTTTGCACGTGTGTGTGCGTGTGTGTGTGTGTGTTGAGCAGAAGCAACATGGTTTTTGCATGTGTGACTACGGCGATGGGTGCAACGCGGCTGTTGCCATGGCGACAGACGCCCGGCATCGGCAACTGGGTGGGGGCAACGTCCCAACAACCAGGGTCGTCTCCTCTGCTCATCAACCCTGGGCGTACACTCCGGCAACCCTCCGGCTGATCCTCTCCTCCACCACATCCTCCCTCTCTTCTCCCTCTCGATCTAAACCTCCTTCATTGCCTCTTCTCTCCTTCCCAGCAGCTCTATTCCTCTCCCTAACGAAAATAATCTCGATAAATGTACAAAAAAGAACACGTCATCGAACAGCCCTTAAAATTTGTCTCAATCGTACTAATTCATCAGCAAGATTATCAAAGTTTTTTGATTTTTCAATAACCTTTTTTGCCATAGAGTAATTTATAATCTGGATAATTTTTAAAACCTCCCAAGAAATTTTTCTCAACGCGTTTACGAGTCAAAAACATTCTAAGAAATTTGTTTGATTTTTTTTTCTTTGGCTTTTTTAATGACCGGAATAATTATTTTTTTGATCCATTTATTACAGATCATGCTGTTTCACAACCGATCTCAATGGGAACCGGAAGACGCGTCGGCGTCGGGACAGGATATCATCATCAGACTTCGGAGGTTGGCGCTGTTCTCAGTCCCAGAAGCAGGTATATGAATCTTCAATTTTTATATAACTTTTTGTGTAGATTGGCATCAAAGATATGCCAACCCAGCAAGTCGCCAGTATCTTTTTTGTTCACCTCGAAAATTCCAAAATATCGTGAAAACAGGAGTGACGAGGAATAGTACAGAGTTCCGCAAGTTATTGTTACAAATTTCAATCTGGAAAGTTTGCACTGCATAATATTTTATACAAAATCTCGTGGGATACAATGAAGCGCTGAAGAATAACGAATCAAAGAAATTTTTGAATTTTTGCTCATCGATTGCAAAGTGGTGGCAAAATATATTGAACGCTTTTGCGTTTGTATTGAGAATCTTAGAGTTTCTTGGCAATTTTGAAATATTTATAAATGGTATAATCGCACGAATATCTTGTTACAGCGAGACCGGAGGTCTTGGTGTCAAAATGGTCGAATACGTCCTTGGTTCGAGTCCCACAACGCCCAAGGATTTGGAGTCTCGGATGGTCTCACTCAGGCTGGTACGAATACAATGAAGATAAAAATTTTCATTTTTTTTTTCTTTTCGTTCTGCATTTTTTTCCATATTCATGCGAAACGTTTTTATTTTGCTAGACTTACGCAAGTTGTTATTCATAATACACATTGTTCTCATTACATTGTGTGTGTGTGTGTTTATTTTTTCACTTTAGAACCCGGAAGGTGATAAGAAAGAAAAGGACAAAGGTACGGCGAGTCCGTTCGATGGCTCGAAAGACGACAACGGGCCTCAGGGCAACGGACTCGCATCACAAAATGGTCTCGACGATGACAAAGGGTTCAAGTGAGTCACTTCGCTTCTTTTGCTTTTCTACACCTCGAGAAACCGAGAAAAAGCGGCAGAAAACGCAAAGAAAAAAACAAACGGAAATGTTACGAACGACGACGTACGGTTTCTCCGACGGAGTTGACACGATTTAGTCTTGTTTTCTGCCCTCGATACCGATAATCCTTGTCAGTCTTAACGTTGTTTCCTTGCCAAGCGTTCCCCATCAAGACTAAACGCCGTATGAGCTTCGAGATAGCAGAACGTTAGAGACACGAGTTTTCGTTTTTCGACTGAAGTTCTTGGAAAGTTCATAACATTGACAGCAGCATTCAGATACAAATCCAATTTCTCAGAAAATTGAACGGATAAACTTGGAAAATTCACACATTGGTGCTCACAATCAATCATTGAGAAGTACAAACACTCGAATGAACGCAAATGTAATAATGGAAGCTCTTTTTCCAAAATTGTGTCTGCACCGATCAAACAGAGATTTCCCGTACCCAGGAACAGCGTAGTTTGAAAAATCGGCCAGTTTTAAAAACTGAGAAAAAAAAAGTGAACACCAAAGTTGTAACGAAAAGATTAAACAGCGATATTCGAGGCAAAACCTGCTGGTTCTTTGCCAAAAGCACAAAAACTATGTCATAAATCATACGATACTGGACAGACGACTGTGTACAGTACTACCACAAAAAATGTCAAGCTGTTGTGGTCTATGAAATATTTCTCACAAGAGAAAATCGAAATTTTGATTGAAACGCATGGAGACTGACTTGAGCGGTTTGTCAGAGGTTCAAATTCAATGTTCAAATCCTACCAGCTGTCTGTCTTACTTGTGTGTAATGTCCGGGCCCCCGAAAGTATTGTGTTCAAGTAATTTATTAATGACGCAGTAAGAAATTCACGAAAACAGTTTCATGATCGTGAAAATCAATGTGGAATAATGGAATTCGATTTATTCGATTCCCACGAGGCTGGAGAAATGATAGTCAATGAATTCCTTCTCATTAATGGGCCATTCACACTTGGAAGTATTCTGCAAGTATTTTTAGTCGAGCGAGAAATGTTGTTGAGAACGGAAAGTGCGATCAGCCCAGCAACGATACTCGTTAAGAGAGAAACTAGACAAGCCCGATGACAGGATGCGCTAACGAACGAACTCTCAAGATTTTCATGCTTCCATCTGTCAAATCACGTCGCCAGCAGCTCCCTTGTTTCTCTTTCTTTTCCGTTAGACGGCGCCATCTCCTCGAGAGTCACTACTGCACAACAGAAAATTTTCTTACCGACGAACGCATTGAAAAATATCTGCTGAGCTCGTCCGATGATACAATGGCAAACCCTCGTCTCATCTCTTCTCACACTCGAGAAACGGTTAATTCATCAGCTCCATTGTTTCCCGATAGCTATTCACCTACAAGAGGGCGATAAGAGTTTTTTCAAAACTGCTGATGACATTTTTTCCTTCAAAGATTTTTCTTAGCTGCGTGAAAAAGAAATTCGTTTTTTTTTTTTTCACAAATATCGTTGTTTTCAACGTCAATAGTCTCGTTTGAAAATTTAATCTGTTCAACCATGACAATTAGCCTTGGTTACGAGTTTTGAGAATTTCTCACTCAAACACTGAAGCAAAATCTGAGGTGCAGGTGGAAACGACTCATAGTCAATTGAATGCGCTATATTTTTCCTAATTAGCAATCGTCCTTAATTCTTGAATCAGAACTCGATATTTAGAAATTGAATAATGCCGTAAAATCATAGTGTAGAAAATGCCGTGAGATTTTTTGCTTCGTATTAAATTTCCAAAAGAATTGTCATTCCGTTGCTCACAAGTGGTTGACTTTTTGATTTATGGAAAATTGAAAATTCTCCGTCATTCGGTGGAACGAATTCTACAAAAATGAGTTTCTTCAGATTCAAAAGATAATGAGAGATCGACAACGTGGTGAATGAACAAGTTCGTGCTTGCATCGACGGTTAATGTACAAGTTGAGTATTCATCGCGCAGGTGATTCACTCTTTAATTCATACTCTGTACATTTTTGTGTTATTTGCTTTCTTTGTTTCGTCTTTTCGATCCTCCGCGCCTCGAGACTCTGGTATGTCGATGAACTAATGGCCAGATAATATCAAGACTATTTGCGCTAGCTGAATGAGGGCGATGCAAGAAATCCTACTCGAGTACTCGGATATCTGACATTTACAATTGCGTCGGAGTCTTCTTAGAATAAAAATAGAAATAAATGTTGACTCGGTGACGCGTGGTTTTGCCTAAGACTTAGCAAGGCAAGCAGCTGCAATCTTGCGGAATAACTTTATAATAATAATTGATAAAAATCTTGATGTTTTCTTTTTTGTTTTCATGTCAACTGATTCTTGGGGCTGAACGGAACAGATTATTTCATAAATTATTGGACACTAAATATTTCCATTGCGAAATTAGTCACGTAACGCAAAGTTCAGTGCGATCTTCTGTCGCTACTCAATGCTCATACGAAACGAAATATTGAAGGGACATAATTTCGGTTTCTCGATGGTCCGTAGGCTCCCTGGGCCCGAAACGATTAGCGAACTCCTGTGGATTGACGGGCAAAAAGTCCACAAAGACGGCGAAAAAAATGATCATGGTTCGCGTCACGCGAGCGTTACGGGCGGGAAATATCTCGTGGTCGGTGAAATAATTAATCGGCTAGATCGGTGGCGAATGAACGAGATATTTCTGCTTCGCAGCTCATCGCCGCGATTCCCTGCTGTCTCCATTAAATTAATCGGGGCTTTCTCTACGTCCAGAGAATTTCTCACTTCGCTCATTTCTTTTCACACATTTCGTGTTTGTTGGAAATTGAATGAGAAAAAAAAGAAACAACAATCATCGATAATTTGTCAGTTTGATGAAGGGACGAAATAATTTAGTGGAAATTGACTTTGCAGTCGTACACCGGGAAGCAGACAACCGTCACCGGGTGAGGAAGAATTTCAAAAGAACGCTGCGGCCACCCTGGCCGTCAGCACAGGCGGAGGTGGGGTCGTGTTACTGAAGCCGGGAGTCGACGTGGTCGGTAGCGAGGAACATTTTATGGCCGCTTTCGCGCCCGCGCCGCCTCACCATCTCCAGCATCATCACGCCCCTCCGACCCATCATCTTCAGCATCCTCACTCACACGCTGCCCAACTATTCGGTGCCCAAGGCCCACCACCTCCTCAAGGACCACCTCCGTCCCAACAACAGCAGCAACAACAACAGGGACCACCCCAACAACAAGATACGACTACTCACTTTGATGTCCAGGTAAGTCAATCGCGATTTAATCTTTTTGTCAGCTGTCGCGTCTAAAACACGTCACTCCGATGCAACGAACGCCATCAATACTTTCACAATTTTTTCAAATTGCTGACCAGGCTTTTTTCAACATTTTTCGACAGTTTTTTTTATGAGGATCCAAAATAGAGCCATCGTCGAATTTCTTCGTAGCATCGTGATGATCTTTGTCACTAAATTTTTCTCATTGAATCAAAGTCTTCGCGGGTACAATTCGAATTACGAATTTAGGAAACATTCGCATCAATAATCGGTAAAAAGTGGAAATCTCGGAGGATTTTTTTAAGTAATGAGTTTCTTTGTGTATTTATGTTTTTTATGGATGAAAAATGAGTCCATTCGTTTGAGGCAATGAGCCAAAAAGCCTGGCGTACGTTGACCCGACCGGATATTCAAAGTTGGCTTTAAAGGGACAACGTGCTTGACAGTTTTTCTTTTCGAAATGTTGCGGTCTCGATAAATCGGAAATCGGTTTCGAAATTTTTTCATAGGCAGGATATTAATGTGTAGGGCAAAGGATACTCGGACACTTGGACTTGGTTTTAAAATTGAGCCAATCTCTGAGGAAAAACACGAGAAGCAAAAAAGGCTACATTTTCACAACGAGACCTACGTGTCAAAACCGCTAATTTGGTGGTCGGGCTATTTTTAAGCCGAGCTAGCAACGCTAACGAGCCATCCAACGACCAATGGTTCGCTGCTCGACACCCTTTTTCTTTGCTTTTTTTTCTCTCTCCTTATTTCTTCGCTTTTTGTTCGAAATTCTTTCTATCGGTTTACCTCCCAACGACGAGCCTAACCACACATTTTCTCCTATGACGCGCTATTTCGAGTTGCTTTTTGCTAGATGCTCGCATTATCGACCTTGAACGCTCATTTTCTTCCTTTTTGTTCAACACTCACCGACATGTTCATCCGTTGGTCACGAACGTTATCGCTCGGTTATCTCGAGCCTGGCTTTGCAACTTTTATCTTTTCACCCGGTTTCATTATCTCATTTGTTTTAGGCCGGAATATATTTCCGGGATTCGGGAGCTCGACCAAAAACGATTTTCATTCAGTTTATCCAAAATCCCTCTTTTTTTTAAACTCATTCCATCGAACATTGATTTTTCGTTATTTTGAAGTATTTTTCTCGTGATTTGATGATCGCTCGAAAAATATTCAGAAATTTTACACAATAAATAGCAAAGAGACGAATGAAACAATAAACACTCAAAAATTGTTTGCCAAATTGTAAATTTTGGGCAGTTGATTGGAACTCGTGGAAATTGAGATTCCAAGTTGATCGCCCTCGAAAAGAAAGTGTTGCGAAAACATTCTCTCTAAAAATCATTCAGTTTATCCAAAATCCCTCTTTTTCTTAAATTCATTCCATCGAACATTTATTTTTCGTCATTTTGAAGAATTTTTCTCGTGATTTGATGATCGCTCGAAAAATATTCAGAAATTTTACACACTAAATAACAAACAGACGAATGATACAATAAACATTGAAAAATTGTTTGCCAAATTGTAAATTTTGGTCAGTTCATTGGAACTCGTGGAAATTGAGATTCTAAGTTGATCGCCCTCGAGAAGAAAGTGTTGCGAAGACATTCGCTCTAAAATTCGCATTGCCGGACATTCTCGTCCATGCAACAGTTAGAGAGCTTATAATAATGTCACCAGAGTACTTAACGAGTAGCTTTGGAACTACACGACGGCATAGATCATCCGCTGACAGATGCCTTTTTCTCTCTTTTGCTCGCTTTCTCTGCCAGATTGTTCTGATGTCTCTCCAAGTTTGAAGTTGCAGCGCGAATTCGAGTTGCTGTCCGTCGCATTCAGATGTTGTCGTCACGTTTGATGATTTTTTCAGTTTTTTAATCTTTTCCAATTCAAGAAAACATTTCGAGCTATCTGCAAACTTTCCACAATGAGTTTGTGGGAAATTGTGTGTCACTTTATGTCGAAGCAGATCCGATGACGTAGAAAATCTTGATGGCGATAGATCGCGACACCATCGACTGATAAATGCTAATTTTCTTATGGCACGTTTTTGTATTTCGTTTCTCGGAAGATACTCAACGATTTCTCGTTGCCATTTGCTTAATAAGCGGAATTGATAAATGAATTGTTGCGAATTTACGGAGGATTTTTAATTATAGAACAAGTTGGGTTTTTATTGAGTAAAATATTAATCGGTTGGAGTGGAAAATCTGTTTCTGGATTGCCTGGAAAAATCAGGTGTTTTTACTGGAACGTAAAACGTGTAATGCAATTTTTAGCTTAGTTGAGTTTGACTCGGAGCGCCGTAACATTCGTTCAGAGTGCATCGGCTTCGTTGTGGCTTATTCCGAATAGCAAGAAACATTTTTTTCAACTGGGACATATACGGGGTGTTCACTCGAATCGTCTCAGAAACCATGTACGTTCGTCCTTTTTTTTCCATCCATCTTCGTCCCATGTTTACGCGTGGATAAATCCCACTGAGTCGGGAGAAAAAAAATGCCTCTCTCTCGCTCATGCAGCTCTCAAAAGCGTGAACGCCCGGTGCATTCAAACGCTTCGTACTCCCTCTCGTTACGCTCGCTGGCGCAAGGGTATCGCGCGGTCTTGGGGGGGAAAACTCACATTCGCCGGGCTTGCTTACTGGGAAAATTGACGTGAAGCGGAGAAACAACGTTGTGGAAAAAGGACTTGTACATTCGACTCGTTGAACTCAGACGTTGATTCAGCGTAAAAAAAGCTCGTTCTTGGGAAGGACTTGCGGGAAAATATTACGAAGAAAAAAATCAATAAAAAAGTGGAAATTTTGTAATTTGGAAGATTTTTCGTTGTTTTTTTCGCTCGAAACATGAGCCCAACTTTCTCTCGACTTTGAAAAGTCGATTTTTCTCACTGTTGGAGTTTTTTCTTCTTCTCGCTCCGAGATATTTCCACCTCGCGACCGTTTCTCGTTTTCCACCGTTCTCGAGACGTTCTATAGAATTTGCCATTCGACCGTCTGATCCGAAACGAACCTATTCTACTGAACGCGTACTTGACGCCTATTCAGAGACACCTTGAACTTTTGAAAACTCCTTGCAAAACGCTTTGCGTTTCGAGTCTTTTGTTCCCGTGAGCGTCATCGATTGTAAGAATCGATTTCTTTTCCGTTTCTCAAGCGAATAATCCTGTGCATTCTCGCATGAAAGATCAAATCTGAAATTCCAGATGTTCAAGGAAAATTCTTCGCTGTTACATTTCCGTTCGAACGGAGAATATTCATCATTGCATTTTTTATCGTACACTCTGTTCTTTTACGTCAACTCCCACCTCCTACCATGACGCTCCAGTTGTTAACCGTCGAATTAGTTGTCGACAACCTCGTTCTACCGTAATCAACCATTAATTCAACCGTTATAATTGAAACAGTTAACCGTGAAGAGACTTTAACGGGAGAGAAATAAGAAGCGCGAGCCAATGCAAACTCGCTACTTTTTTACGCAAGAGACATCGAATGAGCTCCATTCAAGAATTTTTTGTTTTAAATTGGAGCTTTGGGCTATAGTGGGAAAAGCAAAAAATTCAACACTCTCTACTTACAAGTCGCACAAGCGGTCCACAGCAATTAACAACGTGACTTTTTACTTTGTCACCAAAAAAAAAAAAACCATTTGCTACTTAACCACCATGAACATGAGGATGTGAATTTTTTCCCAAATTCGATACATTGTGAAGAATTTTTTCGAAATTTTTGTTCGAGCAGTTTTTGTGTAAAAAAATTGTATCGAACGAAATTTTGGGCTTGAAAATTTTGATTTCCTGCTAATTACGAAGCTCGTTAAGATTAACCATGTTTTTTCGCATTTTTCTTTTCTCACGTAAATTCAAGATTCTAGGGTGCGCTTCTGCGGTCGGTTCAGTAAAGAAACTTGCAAAGTTGGCTGCCTGCTTCCTTTTTCTATTCGTAGATCAGGTAAAAGGCTCTTCCCTCGTTCCGCGATTTTCTACATCGAGGTACGAGCGGTCGTGATCGCGTTATTACGCGGGCAGGGCTCTCGTGCCCTTCGGTGCATGAAGTGATGCTCCCCCTACGTAATTTCCATTCTCTCTTTTCTTTCCATTCGTCGTTGTTCCGACCTGCCTGTATATAGTAAGAAAGTTAAGTACGAGAAATCCGTGGATTTAGAGCTCGAACGGAAAAGAAGAGAGAAACGTGAGCGATGTTTCTGCATAAACAAGTGTATACGAGTTTATAAACTCGTACGTTGTTACGAAGACAGCGATGAGTGGGTTTGTTGACTCGCTGCCCATTCGGCATGAAGTGCAATGACTTTGTACGATGGAAATCTATAACGCAGTTGGTGTTGCCTAGTCTTTCTAATTCTCTCATCAAATGGATTCATTTTTCGTGGTATTTCCGGTCAAGAGATTGTATCACGCACGGTTCAGTGAACCTGTAATTCCAGACGATCTTGATGTTACACAAGCCTGAATAATACAGTAGAAAAACGTGAACTTGTAATGAATACAGCAACGAGGTCACAGCAGTTGACCTCCAAATTTCCAAATTCAAACGCACTCGAATCATTTTATTTTTTAAACGGAAACGAGTTTATGGAAAAATTCTCATTTCGATTTTCATCGCTGCTTCGTGATAAATGGAGTTTTTTTATTGTCAATTTTCCAGGGAACTTGTAGAAAAAAGGGGCGCAACGTAACATCAAGGGTGAATGAAATATTTTATCGAACATTCACAGAATTCCTTTTTTCCATAATGAACTTTCCATTTTTTTTTATAAAAGTAATTTTTCATTGTATTTGTTGAAGAAAAAAAAAAAAACAAAAACTAAACTGCGGCTTGACGTTTGAAACGAATGATTCATACACTGTTTGCATAGAATTTTTCACTGAAATAATTTTACGCTATTTTCGCACTCTCCGCTGAACAAACGGCGCGTGGAAGTAGGTTGTCTCGAAACACAATCGTCGAGACTCTTTAGAATGATGTATTTTAAAAAATAGCCGGTTAATGACCTTCCGGTTCTCATGCAATATCATTTACTTTCGAAACATTTTCAAAAATGAATGGGTTTTTTTCTTTCTTTTTTTTCGTTCGACGAGTTTTATTCAGTGAAGTAAAACATTTACTAACTCACGCAACTCGCGTTATAACCTCATGGCTCAACAACGCTTTCACGTTGCAACAATTTTTAATTAACTCTGTAACCCACTAAAGTGATTTCGAGCACAGAACATTCGAGATACCGTTCCAGTCACTAATCAAGTCTGCATCTGTTTTTTTTCTTTATTTTCCCCGAATCGGGAATCATCACAGTGAGAAAAACGTCGTTCATGAAATGCAATCCCATTGCTTCAGACACTAAATAGATCCAACGATTTTTTTTATCTGAAAGAAAATTGAACAGAAAAAATCGTCGGAATCGTCTTACTGATTGGGATTTCATTCGATTGACAATCTGCTCCACAGCGTGCTGTTTACCTGCCATAACCCTCCATGGTCGCACGTTCTGAAAAAAGAGTTTGAACTTTTCCGAATAAGAATATCGAGGGAAATTTATTTATTCAATTTTCAACATGGCAAAAAAACAATCGGGCACCCAAAGCACCGCTGCGGAGGAGGCCAAACGGTCTCGAGCGCCAATAACTTGTGGCAATTCTAGCTCAAAGTTGCGCCTGGGATTATTTTGACCCCTGGTGACCACGCTGGGTTAATTATGGACGAAAATTTGATAAAACGAACGAGGATGTGAATTGTCAATGTCAAAACACTGTCCCAGTCGATGCAGTATTAACTCGATGTTTTTTTTTATTCAGTGTCTCCTGCAAAATAGGGATTACATAAATGTTTATATATTTAGAAAATTCAAAGATTGACTTTTGTCGAGACTCGAGGGAACGCATGTTTCTCGTCACGAATGTATATCCAATAACGTACGAAGCAAACATCAGTTCATCGGAGACGTCGACTTTTCTCTTCTGTCATTGTGCCCGTATTTCCCATTGGTGTTTCTCGGTCTTTGCGAGGGAGGTCGAGTGCTTGTCACTCATCGAACGTTATTTTTGGCCCACTAACTTGCGTAATCTTTCATATTTTCGTTCAACTTCTCTCTCGTGTACTGCCTACGACCACGTCGAATCCCAGACTGATGTCTTTCCTCTCCGTTTTACATCGCTCCTCCGTTCGTTCGCGTCTTCGTCCCTTCGTCGTTCCGGACTCAAATTCGCCAGGCATTAACTAAAGATAAAAGGAAAAGAACATCAAACAAAACTTTGTGCAGCTCTGAGACTCGATTGATAACGATCAATTAGTCTGATTTATTTATTCACTCCGAACGAGGTCACTCGAAAAATTGTATTCTTTTAATTTTCATTATTCTCGCAGTCGAAAAAAAAATTGCAATTTTTGAGGACAACGTGGATGCAGAGCAATCAGATTTTTCAAGACTGATGGCACCATTAACTTTTAGTTTTATTGTAAACTGCTGTATTGGAAGAAATCTTTGGAATAGGCACAGAAAAAAAACGGTCGAGGGAGTTGGCGGTGAATGCCCTCGGAGTTATGAAACCACTCGTACGGTTGCGTTACTGAAAAC
Organism: Hyposoter didymator; assembly: GCA_037952995.1. Classification (NCBI taxonomy): domain Eukaryota; kingdom Metazoa; phylum Arthropoda; class Insecta; order Hymenoptera; family Ichneumonidae; genus Hyposoter; species Hyposoter didymator. Next base: position 619,727 of record JBAJMU010000003.1, read on the forward strand.
GTGAATGCTCGTTTTTTTTTGCTCGAAATTTCGTTATATTTCCACTTGAAAAAGTAGGAAAATGATAATATTCGTCGCTTCCGGGTACAGCATGCTACGAAAGAGAGATTTCATTTTACAATGAAAAGGAACATGAGAACCTGCGCTGCGGTGAAAAGACAAATTTATGCGTTCAACTTTACGAGCTCCGGTGGTCTGCACGGACGACGCTTTGTGGGTTAGCATATGCTCTTTCCTTTTCCTACGATGGGACACACTTGCGACGCGAAGGTCGCCGTTGTGTCTTCACTTCACGAGGATCGTTTGTCGTGTTGGACAAGCAATCAATTTTGGTCACCAACAGAAGCGCCCTCTCTTTCTTTCTCTCTCTCTCTCTCTTTCTCTGCCTTGCTGCAACTAAGTGTCGAGCTTTTGTTCATTTAAAGCCGCCATTTTCCATTCGGTCCGGCGTCCCCGATTCTCGTTCACTATTTTTTTCGCTACTTTCAAAATGTATTGACAAGCTCGTCGTTCCATGGACTAGAATTCGAACGAGCCCCAAGACCGAAAAGAAATCCATTCCCAAATGCCTCGTCCATAAAGCATTAATAATAATTTGTCGAATTCGAAGGTGATTCAATGGACGCTTTCTCGCACTTTGTTTCCAGATCGGAAAGAAATTTGAAATCGAAATATTTGAGATTGCACGTTCCCGAGGGATGAGCAGTGATTTAGAAAAATGGCAAAGTGACAAAACTCAATGACTACGAACATTTAAATGGGATTACATTTAATATACAGCAGGACGTTGCCAACTTTTCTCCGTAACAGCCCGAACAAATCGTCGCAAAGTATTTTTCGCGAGGAAAAATAGACGTTCGAAAAATGAAAATGAAAGATGAATTTTTCCGACCATTGCAATTCGTCTCCTTCTTTTTATTTTCGCTCATTTCGTACTCCTCGATTTCCCTAGAGTCCAATGAAAACGATTCCTTTTTATTATTATTATGACTATCGCTATCATCCGAATATGGGCTGTGTTCTAGGCCAACACAGTAGGAAAGGTCAGGTCTGTTATTCCAATCCATCGATATCGTCCTCATACACGTCCTCGAGAATTGAAATTGGTCGAATTTCCATTCGTGAATTTCATTGGCGTTTAACCATTTATGAATTCAGTTGATTTGTATTTTTCCCAGCTCCGTCGCTACATTTCTTCCATATTTGTTCGGGATATAACTCAAGCAACCTATGCAGCAATTTTCCATACGTGCATCCACCAAAAACTCTTTTCGGGCTTAACCTTTTCATCTACCGTACAACTTGCGTTTTCTCACCTATTTTCGTTTGCATTTTTGTCGATCTCCGAACCACGAATTCACAAACGAATAGCGAGTTTTTTTTCATTCTGCATAGTCCCCGGAGACTTCTAAATAAACATTCGAATCACTTGACCGTACGAAAAACGTATAAAAATAAATAATGGAACTTTGTTCTTGTTCTCAAGAAATTATTCATCAAAATTTGAGAAACTATGGACAAGAAAATATTCGTGAGAATTATAAAGAATTTTTTGATAATTTTTTCCATTGTGGATTTTCTGTCAAAATTGTTATCGGCGAATCGTTCGTTTACCAAACTTTGACTACATCGCGCACGTAACGAAAAATGTGTGGCTTGGAGGGTTGAGGCGATAATCTGATGTACGAAGAACAATTTGTTTTTTTTTTCTTTTTTTTTCGTAAATTCTCATGGGATAATCGATAGTTTTATTTATTTGAAGAAGAAAGTTTCGGGGAGTGTATAATTTGGTTAATAATTATGAAACTCCAAGAGAATGGTGGAATGTTGCGTAATGGAGGATGATAAATACAGTAGCAAAAAATCATTAGTGAAGACAGCTCCGCAAGCCCATATATCGCGAACCTGATGCTTTCCGTGTTGCCAAGAGGTTCTGATTAAAACGCTTGTACGAGCTCTCCTGCAAAGTTAGAATCTAGGCTAGAACGAAACCGGCATTACAAGTCGCCCTCTGCTGTACTCCACCTTCACCTACAAGCCCCTTTGAACAGCCCCATTTTTTCTCCCTTATTCCTAGCCCGTCGGACTTGCCCTCTTCTTCTCGTCTCGCTTCTCTTTTTCTCGTTTTCAACCCTTTCTTGGGCGGGCGCTCGACCAGCCTCTCATCTTGACGTCTTTGTCATACCTCTCGTCCATAACTCGGTGGTCTGTCTTGCTCGATGAATGCCGAAGTATAAAACACAGTGAAAATGGTAAAATCGTGACCAAGTGTGAGATGCAAAAATCGAGGTTCTCAAATCGTTCCTTCTGGTCTCGCATCATTATTTATACGCGCAATATAATTTATCGTATATTTTTATCTGACCCATGAAGATGCAAAGGGTTGATAAATGGGTTGGAATAGATTTGTGCGTTTATAAATGAAAGAATTACGTATATGAGTGAGCACGAGGATCGAATAGCTTCTGCGGACATGCTTCAATGAAAACCCTTCGTGTTATCACTCGAATCTACAGGCACTGCCTCCGGCTCTCGTATATATATATTTTAAGGATCCAATTTTATCCAAGTTGCCTAAATCAACGATCGTAGCGATACTTGCAAAAGTTATGGTCACCGTTCGTCTACGATAAATCGAAAAAGAAGAGCCTCGTTCGACAATCTTGAAATACCCAATTTAGGCAGAGCATCTCAAAAGCCTGGCATATCGATGAGGAGAAAATAAAATTTCAGACGTAAATATCACGAGGTTGATCGCGATTTCATCAAAGGAATACACCTCGAGTCTTTTTCTCACAAATTCTTTTATTTTTTGTTGCTGTTTTTATAGGATGATTAATTATATTATGCATCGAGAACGTTGAGATTGCCAAAGGCTGTGTATACGCCGTTATGCACTTAACAGGTTACACGTGTGTCGATATACGAAAGCTATATGTTTATATTTGTATGCCGATGCATTCCTTGTTGCATGGATTGCCACGTTTCTCTCTTGCTCTCTCCTTCTGTTTTTCTAAACTACCTCCTCTTCGTACTCGCTCGCTCTCTCATTTTCTCGTTTCTTTCTACAAAGGCATTATTAATACCTGGCGATATGCGTGTGTTGGTGTGGGAGAGCTTATTTATTGCAACCCCAGTAAGTCGAGAGCAGACGCGGGCGGGTGAGCACATACACACTCGGGGTGTATTTATACGCGGTCGGACGGTCGCGAGTGCGCGGGCCAGTGCTCATGTGGAAATTTTTTCTCTCTCTCTCTCTCTCTCTCTCTCTGCTTTTTATTTATTTTCTTTTTTTTATTATTATTATAATGAGAGATTCTAGGGTGCGGGCACATAACGTTGCGGCTTATGCTCGTACTTGTAGCGTGTCTCACGAGGGGGTTGGCAAAGGAGTTGCGAGAGAGAGAGCGAGCGAGCGAGGTGTGCCGATGTGTAACACGCTAGCTCGCGTGCTCGTCCATCCCTTGGAATCCCGGGGTTCTCAACCACTCGCAATTATCACGCCCCGATCGTACGGATCATACAAGTTCCAAATGCTTCAACGTACACCACCTTGTACTTGAAGCGGAGTAGCAAAAGTACGGAGTAGCAATGACACGAGCACAAAAATCCACTTTGGTCATTCTCCTCTGCCTCTCTCGCCCTCCCACCGCTTTCGTACCAACATCAACTGTGATGAGCAAACAGCATTACGACCAAAACAAAGGTCACGCTCGATCTAAAAATTGATCAACGCAAAACGGTGTTTTCTCTTTCAATAAATTCTTCCAACGTATGCTCATTCAATATGGAGAAAAAAAAAAGAATTTAGGGTTGAAATGCTCTAGTTAATGATTTTTTTGACATTCCATCGCTTCTCTCGATTTACACAAATATTATGAGTTTGTTGACCGTGTTGCTAAAAGACTCCATGAAACATCGAGTCCTAATGAAAACTCTGTTATCCTGGTAATTTAGACCGTGGGGAAAGGGAACCAGGAAGGGAATGAATTAGATAGTGTTCGAAGGTCGTGACTCCCTCAACAAAGGGGTAAGATTGTAATTACAATTTATGAAGCAATTAGTTATCGGAAGTGCCTGTTACAATCTTGATGATCGGTCCTCTCGAACGCAACAAAACTTTTCCCGTCGACTCTTGGCAGAGCAGCCATGCTTGGACTTGCGTCGTTCCGCTCACCGAAAACTTCAATTTTGTCGAAAATACTATTTTTCAAAAAACAATCGACTTTCGCAATTTTTACAAAACTTTATCAAAACTTTTTGTAAAGTGGTTTTTTTTTAATTAATGAAAAATGAGATTTGATTGAGAATTTCAACAATTTCAACTCGGACCGAGGCAGTCTTTTCTTCTGGAGATTCGAAACTAGTAAATTAACCGGTCGAAGTAATGAATCCTGTTTCTCTGGTGAAAACAAAGACCGTTATTTCTTGGCAACAAAAGCCCAGACGTTTGAGACGCATTTTAATTATTCTATTTTCGATTCTCAAAGAATTTCATTACTTTCGCATCAAACGAGGAGGTTTTTTGACGATGCTCAATGTCGGGTGATATTACGTAATAGGCCGTATGAACATGAGGATGAAAGAAGAGAAAAAACAACGCTCTCGCACACATTTTTCATAGAGATATATAAATATATGAAAATATTTGTGTGTATGCAGATATATATACACGTATTCATACGGAGGTCGTTGTTTCTCGTTGCTGCTTGGTTGATGCTTCTTCTGCATTCTATACCGTATCAGAACACCGAGAGTTCCTGCCATGTAAATAATACAGTCTCCCCTCTCTTTCTCTCTGTCTGTCTCTCTTTCTCCGAGCTTCCTGCCACCCCCGTATATCGGTACGTGCTGAACCGGGAACGTTCCAGAGAAGAGTGAAAGAAAGAGACAGAGAGAGAGAGAGAGAGAGAGGGAGGAGGGCACGGGGGAGAAAGAGAGCTGAGGGTACGATACGAGCCTGCCTCTAGACAATAGGCCGTTGGCCACAGGCGACGACAATGTGCTGGTTCCCGAGAGAGCCACCAAGAGACCAGAGTATCATCTAGCTTCGCTTTACTCTCTCGTTGCTTCGCTGCACCGTCTCTCTCTCTCTCTCTCTCTGTCTCTCTTTTGTATATTCTCTTGTCACCTCTCTCTTGCCAGCCCCGACGTTTGTACATACGCCGGCCTCCCCTTCGCCCTCGTATGACTCGAGAGCCCAAAAGAACTCTCGACGTGGCGCATGGCGCACGTTGATATTAAAGGCACGGCCAATTAAAGCAGCGTGAAATTATTATTATACACTTGTTTGTTTTTTTTGTTGCCACAAACTTTGCGTCATTTTTATAATCCAAACGAAATTATGAAAAGTTTTACGCATGACGGAAATAACCAGGATACTCGGGTTCAACCGTTCGAAAAGATTGCCACGGAATTCATACGCATGACTTTTTAAATTACTTTTTTGTGTTGGATCGCCATTTCGAATGAGTTTTTTCTCCCAAATTTCTTAATTTATAAAAAATTACTTATTTTTTTATTCATCTGATTTCAATGTCATGCATTTCTTGAAAAATATTTACGTAATAATAACGAGACGATTGCGAAGAACGATGCCTTTTGCTATTTTTCTCGCATCAGACATTATTCAGTCGAGGCAATCGCACTCCGGGCTCCGCTGTGTATGTTTTGGAGGCTCGAACAAAATTTGACTAAATTGATGAACTTTGTAATTATGTCGGTCCATTCGAGTGGAATGAAATGTCAGCTGAAGTTGAAATACTGGGGGGAAGAATGCGAAGAGTTCAAGAGTCTTCGGGATTATTTTTCTTCTCTGGTGAGACCTTGAGAATTTATATAACTATCATTTTTTTTTCTTCTTTTTTCTTTAACACAAGTGTGACTACGGAGGGTTCACTGTCTGGATATATGGCTATGTTTGGAATACCTGTGAGGAGGGGGAGGAGGGCGAGAAGGACACGCCAGAAGGGAGTGCGAGCTCTCGCGGGGTGTTGGTTGCTCTCCCTCTCTCTCTCTCCCTCGGTCTCTTTCTACGCGGGTTTTGAGAGAAGGGCTGCACGGAAAGGGTAGCTCTCATCTTCTTTGAATGTCAGGAAACTGAAGCCTTTGTCTCTCACCCTTGTAAAGACGAGTGGGCCGACAGTGAGAGAGGGAACGTGGACACACAAGTCTGGTTAGTGGAGCTGTTCTTCTATCGGTAGGAAGAATAGTACGTACGAAAAAGAAAAAAACGGTGAGCAAGGGAGACGGACAGAGGCAAACTCATTCCCTCGTTCGTGGTGCGAGAGCAACGAAATACTTGAAATCTCGTCGTGTATAATACGCCGGTCTTTCGCCGTCTCGTCTCGTATACCATATGCAAACACTACGACCCTTCCTTTTTTTCGTCCACCATGAATTTTTACGAGTCCACACGCTTCGCTGGTTCACAAAAACATGAACTTTACAAAATTTCTCAGAATCCCTCCCATTATTTTCTACCTTTTCACTCTCTAGTGACTAAAGTTTTCGAACGTTTATAGATTTTTCAATCGGTTTTCTTTCATTGTCAATAACCAAGTTGTTTCGAAATGGGTCATGGGACGAAATTCTCGAAAAAATGATTATTCTTTTCGTTTCAACGAAACATCTCATCGCGTTAGCTCGTCGAAACAAAAATGTCGTTATTATTCAAGCGACTCGAAAATTCAAATAGAATCGTCAAAACCCATCCCGCGGACGGAGGCAGAAAAATCAGAAATCACTCAACCGACATATCCTCGTTGAAACAATACGTCCATCGAGCGGCGGGCTCCCTGTCTCCAAGTGTCGAAAGCTCCGTACGATCTCTTGAATATTCATCCCAACCCTCGCGTCTTTGAAAGCTAGAACTCGTGAATATAAGCGATTCAGTCAAGTCAAATGTCCTGCAAATCCGCACTGGGACAAATCCAGAAACACGCGTATATGAATGTAGAAGGGCGAGGATTAAGGAGGATAAATACATTTTCGAAGCCCTTTCGCCGTTTCATGTTGGACAATTCGTGTTCCGAACATTCGCCAGAATCGCGGTTACAACTAGACAAGAGAAGTGAACGGAGTTTTTCGAAGCCGAAAAATAGGCGCATTGAAAAATCGAAAAAATAAAATAAAACCAAGAGAAAGATAGAAAGAGAGAGAGAGAGAGAGAGAGAGAGAACAAGGGACGTTGAAGAGTAAGGTGGAAAAAAAAGAGAAGTCACGAAGAGAGTCGCGATGGAAGGGAGAAACCTGAGAGAGGGCAAGGAAGTGGAAGTCGAGGAGGAGTTGCGCGGCGCTTGGGGATAAGGTAGAGAGAGAGAGAGAGAGCGCGAGGGAGACAACCGCGGCGCGGATTCTTGACTCTAGCCGAGAGTGCAAGAGAGAAATCACGTGGAGCGGCGCAATGATATAGGGCGAGTGAGGGAGTAAGAGCGGGAATAAGAGAGAAAGACGTACGCGTCACATCGGCCGCGTCGCGTCACTCAAACTACAGCCAACATACACACATAGCAGGGATAGGGGGAGGAGGAGGATGAGGAGAATGGGGAGGGGGTGGCATGGGAGCGAGAAGGCTTGAAGCAGTCAGTTCTCAACTGCCTTTCTATGCGGCAGCCGTGGCGAGCGCGGTTTAAGCCCCGATTACACCGGACTTAGCGGGGGCTCCAACTCGATCGCACCAGAGAGTACACAATTGGGTCTCCAGCGTGCTCCATCTATTCTTTTTTTTTTCTCTCTCTCCTCGCGTCTTATCACTTTGATTTTCATGAGTGTTAGTCTCGCTGTCGGTGTGTTTATTCTTTTTTTTCATTCGCCGGTTTCGCGATCGGTATCCTAATGAGCAGATAGCTTTGAGATCTGTGACAGCCTTTTTGTGCGTGCGTGTCGTGAGTTACGGTGCTTCGTACCCGTTTCATTCTTATTCTATAAACAGGACTTGTTATCACTTGCTACGAACCAAGGATTATTTTACAACGATTGGCAGTGTGTTACGTGCGATCATATTTCTTGCTTTTCCAACACAAAGATTACGTCGTTCTCAAAATAATCGGTTAATCATCAAAACGGTTATTTTGTTACTGGTGAGATTACAAATTCACTGAGACGTGCCTGAAAGTCCACGGATTTACGGGTTGCCACAAATTAGCGATTAAGGTGAAACTACGTTAGTGCTAACGACGTTATTTACGATTTAAAATACGAGCACTCGCCTCTGATATCGGGACCAACCGAAGAAGCATATTCGTACAACTTTGCTTCCGAGTTAAACATAAATCGAGCAATTTTCGTCAAGGATTTTAAAGAGTACGAAAAATATCGATCTACTTATTTTTTCACGGCATAGATTGTCCTTAATGAGTAGACTACGCATAGTTCCTGGATTACTGGTGCGCTGTGAGATCGCCAGGGGTCGTCACGTGTTTTTCCTCGGCCTACGGGACGAGATTCCCTCCCTTAGGCTCTCGCTCGTGGATTCCAGAGTGTAAAGCACTCTCTCGCGAAGTCTGTTTAAACGCGGTGGTTGTACTCGCCGCGGAAAGCCCGCCAGACCGGAAGTCGTCGATCGAGAGTACGAGAGAGAAAGAGAGAACCGCGCGGTGATTATATTCGCCCACTCAACGCTCTTTATCGCCGCCGGTGACTTATTTTTTCATTTTCTTTTCGTCATCGCGTTCGATTTTACTTTTTATCTCATTGTTCGAATCGCGTCGCGTTAATGAAGGAACGAAAAATAAATAAAAAACCGAGCAAATGGACATGAAAAATTTAATCAATTTCCAAGTGATTGGAACTTCTCGATACCTCGGCACCTGAACGAGGATTTTTGCTTTTTTTTTTTACTTGTATGTCCTTTACAATCATAAAAACAAAATCAAAAGCTTTATTAATATATATACGAAGCCGAGAGGCTCGAAAAGATTGTGCTCGCGTTGAGCGGTGTAATGTAAATGTGTTGGCCGAATAATGGAATAATATATGCCGCGTGGATACAGGAGCAGCACGGCCCCAACAGGCCGAGAGGCCACGAGTCCCCAGTGACGGGAACGAAAACGCCGGAATAAATTTTTCGCAACAAAAAACAAAACATTTCGCGAAAATCCTAGCGAGTGTAATTCCGTCGAAATTGTGGTTCGTTCTCTCAGTTTTAAATAATATACCTGAAAAATATAACAATAGTTGCTGGCCCTGTGCCGGCCAGATAACTCGTTGCAAAAATGGTGGTACTCGAGCTCGAAACTATTTACGCACAAGCAGCGCCCCATACGAAACTCTTGAACAAGAGGTTTCTCGGTGCTCACCATTGGCTCGGACCTCTTAAGGAAGCTCTCGTTGCTAGATTAGCAGCTGACAAGGTACGAGACATTTTTCGTGTCATTCATTTCTCACTAAATCCATTCTGCACTCTGCAAGTTTATTCCCAAGGAAAAAATAAAAAAAAAAAAAATGGTATCGATGGGCAGTGCTTCAATCAACGTTCTCATTTGACGCTTCATATTTCGGCAATATTTTCATGCCACATCCGCGTTTATGAGTCACCAACGCGACGTCGTCCCTTCTTGCCCCGCAATGAAAACGATTGTTCCGGAAGTTGCGGCCACCACTCTCGTATCCTATCTATTTCACATCAACCTCACCAAAGCGCACTGAAAATTGATTTCTGCAACAATTTCGTTCGGATACAATTTTTTTTTTCACTATTATTTCGATGCCAGCGTACAAAATCATCTCGATGCTTTTCATATTTGTCGCGTTGATATTGTTTTTTTTTTTTGTAACTTTTATGAAATGGAGCCGAAACGATCGACATCGCCGTCAGGCGCGATAATAACGACGCTTTATTTAAACTTCACATACGGAAACGGTCTTTCCACTGGAAACGTTGGTCGCAATCATTTTTATTGTGCAGTACGATCGCCATTCCGTTGATACACACCCGTTGCGAAGAACGGAACAAACGATAAAAAGATATCTAAAGAAGGGAGGAAGGTCGAATGAAAAAAGAAAAACAAACAAACGGCGTTCGAGAATCATAAAAAAATAAAATTTCCCGAAAAGCAGTAGAGGATTCGGTACAGAAATAAAAACTTGAATTCTTTCGGTTTTGTTTGTGAAAGAAAAAACAACGAAAACAACAACACGTGGTTTGCTTTATATTTTCAGACGAAACGGTAAAAAATGGAGTTGTTTTTTTTTCGTCGCGATAGAGGGTTGTTCAAGTTTTTCTTCTCCTTTTTTCGAGGGCAAAAACACCGATAATTAGACGACAAGAGTGTTTCAGGCTGTGAGTGTAAAGACAATAATAATGTGTGTGTGTGTGTCGAGAGGTTTCTCGAGGGTGAAATTTTTCGTTTGGAAAAGTCAAAGAATTGCTGCAACGGAGTACACGATGAGATCGCGAGCTTTCTAGTTGGAAAAAAATGAAAAAAATTAAAGACATTTGAAAAAAAAAAAAATCGCGTGTTCCACCCCGTGAACAAGTACATGGGTTTGCTCTTGTGACACCGCTATTTTCCCATTGTACTTATGACCAGTAAAAATGGCAAAAGCTCGGCTTAGAAGAACAGACTTTGATTATACGTTCTCTCTTGCCTCCCTCTTTCTTTTTTTTTTGTTGCTTTCAATGTTTTTCCATGTATTCCTTTCGGTTCGACATTTCTTTCTCCTCTCTGTGCGTAGCATATCAATATTATTGCCAACAATCGACTTGAAATTCTTTCGGAATATTTTATCGTTTGGATGAAAAACCAAGAGTCTCGTCTGTCATCGAACCATCCTTCTTTTTCGATTTTCATTCCCGACCGTAAGCGTCATTGCAATTCAGGATCCTCTCGTTTTGCTTACGTTGATTACTTTTTTATTTTTCATATCGATTATGAAAATGGCAGTGATCGGTTGAAATCGATTGATGCAACGATCGTTCGTTTCTGTATCCTTATTTCCTCCGTTGCAATTGCAACCGCGGGCGGAAAATGTCGTTGACACCGAAGGCCCGCAACAACTTGGTCATCGTGACATTTCTCCACAATTTTCATCCTGCGGTCGTCCTTTGCATTCTTGGCCTAACAAAATGAACAAGAGCAACTCACGCTTTTTGTCTTTCTCTTTCTCTCGTTCTCTGTCGCTCTTGCGAACACACAATATTCCTACGAATTGCCCCGGGGACATTTAATTCCAAGCAGAAAGCCGACCATTATCTCTACGCCCTCTTCATCTCGACTGCAAAACCACAACGACAATTTCTCTTATTTGTATATATAGCAATGTATATATGTCACGAATTTGTACGCATATGGATATAATAGATATTCTATCGCGGCGACTCTCGTCGCGACAGTTTTGTTCGTTCTTTTCTTTCCAATTTTATAGCCTACGAATTACTCGTTGCTTTTATTTCTATTTTTACATTCATACGATTTAATTACTTTTTTTTTTCTTACTTTTTATTCAAATGAGATGAACCCGTGAATTTATTTATTTCTAAATAGTAGAGGGGAAAATTCTAGAGGTTCAGTACCACTCACTTTTTTTCTAATTATTTTCATGGGCACGGTAATCACAATTACGCACTTATGTGCGTGTGTCAATTATCTGGAAGACACTCAGTCTTGTACGTAAACACTCGGAAAAAATCGAGTGAAATGTTCGTTTAAATTACTCCATTTTCATTTTCAATAAAATTAAGCTCACCCTTTTTTTCACTATTTCAAATCATTCCAGAATCTTGAATATCGTGAGATTTTGGTTTCGCTCATACAACGACTTTGATGCAACGCGCATTGTTTATTCTTAATCGGCTGCAACTTTCCTACATTTTTGTACAAACGAAACTGTTTGCAGAGTTTTTTCAAAAATCAAATTAAATAGAAATTCCGACAATATAATTTTTCCATACGTAAGTCCAATTAGCGGAGCATTAGCAGCGAAGAAAAATCATCTTTCGTAACGTAACACTACTATGAATAGTTCGATCCCTCAATTTCAAAGCTTTTCATAAATTTTACGGATTCTCGTTACTTCGTTCTTGATTTTTTATACTTTTCGCATGCATTCATCAATTCCTTATCACTAGAGAGCTCGACGGTGTTGTTTTCTATTTACGTTTGCGGGGATTCCTGGATGGGCGACTTTATGCTATTGGGATTTCTGTTTGATCAATTTTTGCTTCTCATTTACGCTTGGGAAATCGGTCAGTCCATTTCGAGAATTATAACATTGGGGCTGCAAATAAATAGGAGAATGGACAAAAAATTTAGTGGATCTGGGAATAAAAAATATGATTCTCCGCGTTTGATGAGTATTGGAGAGTCGGAGTGACGACGATACCTAGGCGTCGACGTGTTTCATCTGCCAGTTCCTACGATAATAAATGCACGCAAGAGAGAAAGATACGAACGCGAATGTTTGGGCGAGACCGTCTCGCTCTCTTAATTACTCGCCCGCGTAAAGCCTCACCAATTAACGAGCCACGAAATAATAACTTGAAAAAAATCTCCTCTCGAATCCATGCGCGCGCATATGTTTATGTGCATCTGCTTCTGTATGCGTTTATTCGCTGTATGCGACATACGCGAGATTTTATTCCTCTTCAGGCAGTCTCGAGTCTCGACCACCTCGCCCTCATTAACTTCTTCCTTCTTCGAACAAAATTTAGAACGTTGGAAGCAGAAAAAAACGCTAGAAAAATCGGGACGTCGCCGATGAGCTCGCGGCTAGCGACAACGAATCATCGTCGCGTCTATAACAAAATGAATGGTTCGACGTTGCAGTATGGCGATGCACTTTTATAACGCTTTACGATTTCTTACTGGTTCGAACTGGTAGAATCGTTTAAAAAAAAAAAATTATTGTGGAAATCATTCGGTTGATTATTAATAAATGCAATTAATTTTCCGTTAATTGTTTCGTTCAAGTAATTTTGAGAAATTCGAATCGTTCGAAGAATCGTTGTTCTGTAATATAACACAATCTACAACTTGCTTAAAACTTGGCATCCTTGAATCGCAGAAGTTGGTTCATTGCCCCACTTATTACAATTCGTCCGATTACGACTTGAATGAAAATGATTGTGAATTCATAAACTGGCGTGATTTGAACACTCTCCATGCCCTAGATCAAGAATCCTTCAACATTTTCTGTAGCGAGCAAAAGTTTTCCTAGTTGAGCCGTAAAACAAGATTGCCGAAAATAACAATTTTCATATTGCCTGCAGTTTCATTTTTATTGGTATTCTCTCTCAACGTTTCATCAACTTTCTCGTTTCCACGGTCTCGCGTATTACGATATTTTCCTGAACGTGAAACATATTCGAATTTATATGGTCACCGTGACATTGTGTACGTAATCGCAGAAAACTCTCCATGCATGTCGTTTTTCAATAAAGCACACGTACGCGAAACGTCGTTTCGTACAACAGGGAATATTATAATCCATACAACATTCGATTAGCGTGCCGTGCGCTATAATAGTGTTTAAATCTTGTTCCATGTGGTCCAACGAACTTGAAATGGCCAGAGGAAGAGCAAGGTTACGCACCAGAATGAAATTTAATCAGCGAGAATTTATCAGCCAATTAAATCGGGGACCAATTATCTCTCGAACGCCCTCCTTCCGACAGGTTGAATGTCCTTCCTCCGTGGCTCTCCCGCTCGCACTTAATTTTCGTGTTCTCGACTCGTTCCTCTCGTGTATTTTTCTCCCCTCTTGAATTTCCTCTTTGACGTACCACGACGGAGCGATCTTCAGCACGAAAGAAACTCCTCCATCCGCGCCACCTCCCTTCGGCAAAATGATGGAATATTTTTCGAAGGAATAACGAGAAACGAACAAAATCCTCGGTATATAACTTGCTTTTCTTTTAATATTTTTCGAACCTTTTATCTCGTTGTTGCGTTTGAGGCAAAAGCCCGAATTCGTGAACCACCGAACTCGTTTCTTCGGGCATCGATCTTTCTCAATGTCCTTTTTTTTTATTTCGAGAACGTTACCAACACGCTAGTGGAGAATACGCTGCCTCGAAAAGTTTCGTGTCTGTTGTTTTGCCAACTTTTTTCCTTCTTTTCTCTCTTCCACTTTGAAGCAGCGTGGCAAAAACATACCGCTGCAGTTTTATCGTTGTGGAACTTCAAATCCTCCTCCTTGTGATTGACAATATTATTTTCTCGCAATGGGATCGTAGAAGAGTTTAATGTTTTTTAAGGAGACGAACTTGCTCGCGTTTATTGCGAGTGGCTTACTCGCGATCGTCGCGTCGTAAAATTGATCGTTGATTCCTTGTTGCTAAGCTCGATGGAACCGTTCAACGAGAGTACTTCTCGGATTAATACGCATTAAAGATAATAAGGAAATATGTATATGCACGGGAGACTCGCGGGTCGTTCGATCTTCGCCCCTTTTCCTCTTCCCGAGTGCTTCGTATACTCTTCTTGTTGTTTTCCCTCTTTCTGCCACAGCTTCGCCGTGTAAGTCTCGATCGTTTCGTTGCCGGGCTTCTCTGGAATCCGATCAGACGAGCTCGCGGAACCGGTGGAGTAGGAAGAAACGCTGATATACCGTTGCACGACATTTCTCGATAGCCACTAACAAAAAAGTGCAAAAAGTTGAGAAAAATGAATAAAAGTAACGTCTGCTGTACGTGAACTTCCGTAATTTAACGAACGTTGACTCTCGACGCGGAGCGAAATTTATCTTGGTTCGATTGACAATTTCGGATTCCTTTATCCGTCAAACTCGATGTTTTTCCCACCGTCGCTCGTGCTCTTCTCCTCTTTGTATCGTCCCCCGTTCGAGTGGGTGATACATTTTCAATTTATCCTCCAAATGCAATAAAACTCCGAGCCTCAACATTCGATTGGTACTCCATTGTGTCGCTATGGGAATTCCACGTGTGTAATCGAAAAGAATACGCACGTGCATATTTATTGCAGGCAAATCGAGAAACGAATTGGTTTGTCCAACAATTTTTTTTTCTTGCGAATTCGCAGCATCGTCGTTTCTTGCTCGTTGCCCTCCGTCACTTTATGTCATTCTCCTCAAGACTCTCTCGATGTTATTTGCATTGCAAATACTCAACACTCACTTCAGATAAATTTCGTCAGTACGTTTCGTCGTTGAGCCTCGAAAATGCTGATTTTTCGATTTTTTAACGTGAGTCAATTTCACTACAACATTTTCGGTGGACGTTTGCTTATTTGCGAATTCTTCGTTTACATGCATCGTCAGCTGCTCCAAAAGGCTTGTCGTGCAATCTCTGGAGGCAGTTTTACGCGAAGAAAAATTCAAGCCTCGGAGGGCTGATCCTTTCGGAATAAAACGTGGTTTTTTTCTTTCCAATGTTCATGCCATTTGCTGTTTTTACGAAATCATCCTTTTTTTTTATCTGCGATCTTTCGTTCATTGTTTTTCAAGCGCCCACTAATCGTTTGCGGTATTTGAAGATTGTTTAGAATAGTTTAGTGTGGTTCATTCGACAGGGGAAGCGTTTCTCATGTGTACTAGCTGTCTATTTTATGTCTAGCTTGTCTCTTCGTTATCTGAATTGTTTAGAGGTAAACAGCGATTTCTATGGCGTTTGTATGCACACATGTATGCACACAAATCATAGTCGAGTATGCGCAAGTATAACAGTGAATCTCAAGAGAGAAAGAGAGAGAGAGAGAGAGGAAGGGCTGAAGAACTCTCCATCTGCACGGAGCCGTAAGAGTGACATCGGTGTGAATGTGTGTTCAGTATGTTGCTGTAGGAGCAAGACTTTGGTGTACTCCACTATTCGCAGCAGTCCTTGTTCCTGGCTGTACCGAGTCACCTCCGTTTCTGCGGTTCTCCGTTGCTCCTGCTGCTACCGCCTGCTCCTCCTTCTAACGTTCTTGCAGCTGGTTTGGTTTCTATGCAGCCACGTTTACACGCCCTATTGTCTTACCAGGGACCGAATTGATCACCCAGAATGGGAGCGAATGAGGATTGCATGGGAGATAAACAATGAGGAACGACTGTCTGCAAAATCTCCTGCATTGCCAGTAACCGATAAGAAATCACGCAGAAAAAAAACGTTCATATAGAAAATAATGTTTTATCGATGTTGCATTTTCCGCAACACTCATCGTTTTTTCTTATCAATGAATTCTCCTTGCTAAACAACATTTTTTTCATAATTTCGATCGAGGACTTTTCAATAAACATGGGAAGAAATCGACTCCCAGACTACACGTCGCCCTCCGATCACCTTTTTTGAATAATTTACATACCCAACCACTGCCATACCATCCATCCATAAGTAGCTCAAATGGAAGAATAGAAGCAGGACCGCGTCCGCACGCTCGCCTCCGCGCGAGGGTCCTTTACGACCTTCGTCACGCAAGTTACTCTGCTCAACTTTGCTATGTTTTTAAGCCTCTATATACCTCGAAATCAGAGGTTGTTTCATGCAACTGCACATACGTGCATAAAAGGGATAAAGATATAGGAAAAGTATTGAAAAAAAAGTGGGAGAGAAAAGCAACGTCAAAGCGGACACTGTATCGACATTTTGCGACCTCGTTTCGTTGTTCTCTGTCATAGAAATAAAAATATTTCTAAAGTTCCATTATATTGCTTAGCTTTTCCGTTACACTTAAGGGCTTTGCCATTTTTACACTGGCAGCTCTAAGCACGGAAACAAAACTTGAAGGATATCCTGTTTCGAAAAAACGAAAGTGTCCATTGTCAATTATTTTTGACGTTTTGACAAATCATGACGAACCTTAATTTCGTCTTTTTTCACTACACTTTCGTCCAAATTTCCCTGTTACTGTCCACTTTTTCGCGCCTTACAACTACGTCTCGCCGCTTCCTTCGACACGGTTCTCTTCATTTTCTTTCTCTTCGTTTTCTTTTTTTTTCGCTCGTCCCAAGGGAATATATAATTGCCAAGTGCTGGCGGCTCTGATTACCGACGTTCTCGCATTACCGCTGAATAGACGAGCAGAAACCAAGCAAACCCTCACTCCTCGGCGAAACGATGAAATATATAGTCAGCAGCAACGTCGTGGAACTCTCTCACGTTTGCGGCTCTCCTCGCTTCGTGCTTCTCTCGTCGTCATGTGCGCAACGTTGTCGCCCGAATCTTCGTTTTTTGTCAACCTTTTCGCGCGTTTATTTTTTTCTTAAAAATGATTCTTGTTACGTTTTCACTTCGTTACACATTAACGTTTCAGAATTATTACAAATCTCCGTTGCGAAATCCTCGCAACGTCAGAAAAGCCACGTTGCCCATTTTTTTTCTCTCTTTATTTTTCTGAAGATGGCATCAGTCGCGAATTCATTTTTTTTATGTTTTTTTTTTTTTTTTTACTGACTGAAACATTCGAAGTAGCAAAAGTAGGAAGCAGAGTGAAAGTTGCGACGGTGGTTCGACAAGATTTATTTTTTTTCATATCTACGAAATTGCTGGCTATGCTCGATAATCGACTGACGTTCGTATCGATTTTCTCCAAATTCGATATGAAACACCGGATGGTATCGGATGGTTTATTAATTCAAGAACCACATTGAGAGTTCATACAAGTACAGAAATATACTCTACAAACGTCTGTAATGGATTTGACCAAAAATCGTTAAATTCTCATGCCTCGTTGCAATTAACGCGAAAATTCAATGAGCAAATTCACGAAATATTTGGCATCACTATTGAATGGAATGAAGCGAGATAACTTTCATTTAGTTGAAAAAGTCCCATGTATGCAAATGGTTCTCACATAATAGTCAACGATATGTGACGTTTATCACAAGAAGAAGCTATACAACGTGAAAAAGTTCATAACCCGCGACCGAAATTTATGGGCAACAAATTTATGAGCTCGAACTTGCACCTTCTTTCTGTTTAAAATTCATAATTAAGTGCGACGTGGTAATCTTGTCTAATTTGCTGTTAGTGGAAAGTTTCGTGAGTCTTAACGAAGCGGTCAATGGAAACTCGATAAAAATTACTTTTTAATCCCATAACAAGTTTACGAACTGCTCAAATCGGCCTTGCCGTTTGCACCGCTCGTTTCGAGTAGGTTCACGAGTATATTTCAGAAACGAAAATCTCCATTGTTGCATGAAGGATTCAGAAAATAGTCCGTTTACTTGAATTTTTTCCATAAATACGAAAAAAAAAAACATCGCGAAACGATCGCACAACTCGTGGGACGTGCTGGACAACTTGTGTCTAAATTTCATCGTAATGCAATATTGATCGCGTAAAGTATAAAATTGCAGGGTTGAAACGACGTTCAAGGGCTTTTTTTGCATAGAGCCTGGATAATACCCTTGAATAAAACAATGGATCTCTCTAGTACATCCCGAAAACACTGCGACAAATGAGAAAAGGGCACGTCCAAGCGATATTCGCCATTGGCGAGAAGCAGCAGAATCGCCTTTTTGTACCTCAACGCTCGACAATATAAAGTGTCTATAGTATACCGAGATTAAACGTGTCAAAGAAGTCGGAACGAAGCAAACTCCAGCTTAAGCCCCTCTAGTTACCGTATCGTCGACAAAAAAAATATGCTCATCCAAGCACATTCTACTTTTGCAATCCGCCACGAGCGAACGTTACCACGAAAAGTCCGGTCGTCTTTCATTTATTTTCATTTTTTTTTTTTCCTACTCTTCGAAACACTTCGTCAGGGATCCTTTTCTAGAATACGAGTCGCCGGACACGTCAAAAGACGAAAGGCAATTCTATTGACGCTAACAGAAGCACGTTGTCACGCTAAAACGAAATTTTGTGGGAAAATTTTGCATCTAGACGCATATTCGTTTCGAATCACTGTTGTGACTTCGCGATATTTCACGATATTTCTGGCGTGGATATGGTACCGTTGAACGCGATCGCAACGCTCTGCCCTCCTCACGTAAATACTCGGCTTTTGATTACGGAATAATTATTCCAACTTGACGACTTTCCCGGGAATGTTTTCGATCTCACACGGATCTGTCAATCTTTTGATTCTCATTGTCATGAATTATGGAATTCTATGCGCTCCATTGTATGCAATCGCAGAGCATCTCATACTCGTTTGCTATTTTGTTACCAACTTTTTCTCTTCTTTGCTTTCGACTCCGTAGCAACTCAAGTCTCACGCTCTTTATCGCGAACCGCTCACACGTATCTCCAAGGGAAGATGTGCGAGAGAGAGAAATAAATAACAAGACTGTGCTCGAGAAATACCTGTCGACCGGAAGTGCAGACACGAAAGGTGCAAGAACCCGAGCGCCCCCGTACAGTGACGACAAAATTATCTCCTCGTCGCCATCTAACACGCGAAAGTACAGTAGCAAAAAATATCCTTGAAACATTGTCCGCGCATAGAAACGTAAGAAGAGCGATCAACGAGATGAGTTTCGAGAAAAAAAAAAGACGAAAAGGGCACAGGTCCAACGAATAAAACAAATCGATTCGATATACACTCCGGTATTGTATACACAAGAGTGTCGTGTACAGGAGAACAAGTCCACGTCGAGTCAGACGCTGAAGAAGCGACTGTAGAATGCTACTGTTCGCTTATTCCCAACAGGTATCCATTGTTTTCGTATCGTCTATTAGGATCTCTTTACTGTTGATTTATTCACCAAGTCTGCTAATATAGTTGATTATATACTTTAAATAGAAATTAACAAAAGATAATTTTTCGCGGACATGGACTCGAGAAAAATGCAAACTAATTTCCATCCCATTGATTCTATTGTTTTCGATTTCCTTTCGAGTTATAAAAAAAAGTTGAATTTCCCATAAGGAAACTGGAATAACTTGAAACAGCTTTTCTCGATTTCATGGAAAATAATCATAAGAGAAGAATAAATATTGCTGTTGGAAATAATGAATTATGAAGAAAAATTATCATCGCGTCTCCTTTGCGTGGCAACGGAATGTTCACTCACAACTCGAACTTTGCTACTCACAATTTTGCTTCGTTATCATTATTATTTGAGAGACACACGAGAAAAGCTCTTGACGTATATTTTCTGTAAATGAAGAGGGCAACTTTCGAGGAAATTGTCCCACGGGAGAATGAGGAAGCGAAAAGCAGGATGCGCGTGCCTGTCGGTGCCTTTTTGTTCTTCCGTAATATTCCTCGCAAGTTTTCGCTCCCCAGGGAGTCGGGACTTCTCGATCAGTCCAAGTTTGCCACCGTTCATCTCTCTTCGGAAAATAATCGTATCGGCAAAATTCAAGACACTGTCAAAATAATGTGAAAAATTATCGGTTCCTCCCGTTTCAGTCCCCAACCAGCTCTACACAAATTTCGAAAAACTAACTTATTCGAGTACAACACGAGAGTCCGTTCAATCATTTCCATACGAATCCATTCAACGAACAGTCCAAATAACAAGCTCTCAATTATTTCTTCCCACTTTCCCTTCTCCAAAACTACATTTGAGGACAGGAAGAATTTTTGGAAAAGTATCACAAATCAATGCAACGAATAACATCGATTCTCTATTATTCGATAATGTTCAATTGTACAGTTACGATTGTAAACGCGTTCAACGCCCTCAAGTGTGTATAGCGTATGGGGGACTCGACAACGACAATGATAACGCAGGCAGTCGATATAGACGATGGTAGCGATGACTGGCTCTGATAGTTCTCGCTATTACTTGGCATTTTTTTTTCTCTCTTTTTTTCTTCACCGCATACGCACGAATTTCTTTTCCACGTATGCTGACAGAACTGCGAGTCGACTTACGTTATTATTCGTTTGGCTTTCATGCGAGACTACATTCACGATATATCTCTTTATATATATTACGTATATAAAGTATTGTACACGTATATATATGCGCGTACGAACAGGAGTCAGTGTAAGCATGATTCACTGTAATAACACTTACATATCCATATACATAATTGTTTATATACGTGTGTGCGGGTATAAATGTGTGTATATTCATTCGATGTAGACTGTAACAGTACATCGAGGTATTCATCGTTATAGACACAAGAGAAAAGCGTGTATGCGATTCGATCGTGTTCACTTCGACCGTCGTGAATGTGACGTCCCACATTTTGCTGTACAGCTTTTTCAAGTCGTAACCACGTCGAGTACAACGACGTGCATGACGATCGTTATTCGTGTCACGGATAAACTCGCCAATGTGTATATAGGATGTTACATCCAGGCATCTTTTTGTTTAGAGCTTCTTACAGCAAACTGCTTTTCTATCCGCATTCTCTTTGTCGCTACGATGCATTGCCGATGCATCGTCGAATCCGGCGATGATATTATTGACCACACGTTTCCCAAACTAGAATCCTCGCTCTTTTCGGAGCAATGTATACGGCGCAATCGAAAGCTCACTTCACACATCCTTCGTTTGGTATCCTTTGTGTTTCGAGCACATCAATTATTAATGAGCCCAGGCCATTCGGACCAGAATATTTTATGTCTCCGAAGCTTTTCGCTTTTTCTTTGACATTTTCATTCGACTGTACCGCGACGCTTCGTTCCAAGTTATTTGCCACGTGTGCTCTTCGGGCTGGTGTGCAATACATGCGGGGGATTTTTTCGTGTCCCATATAAATTTGATGATTATTGAAAATGATTTGTTCTCATGAATATTCAGTGTGACTCTCCGCGAAATAGTGAACGGAATATTTACCATTTTGTCATTTTTTTTTCTCAATATTTTTTTTGACTTTTATTTATTTATTTTTTTTTGTCGGCAACCTATCGGCAATTTATTGGCCCGGAAAGATCGGTATTGCAATGAATTATTCAATATGGATAGCCTGCCTCACGGTTTACTGAGAATAAGGATCGATCGATAATTGCTCGATTGAAAATTCAATAATTTTTCATAACTCCTGGATTGCCTTGTTTATAGAAATTTTATTTATTCTTTTTATCGTCTGCTGGTGAGGATGAAACGAATTCTCGGATATTCGATGCACGTATTATCGGTTGAGGGCTCCCAACGATCGATCTATCGAACCAAGGACATATCTCGATTAAAATACGTAACGCGATACGCGAGGCTCGAACGTCGCGTATCCCTCCGTATCCTGTCTCTCAGCCTTACTCACCATCGACCTTTATCGTGTTCGTATAATATAACACGCTCACTAATTGCAGCAGTTTCCAATTCCAATTCGCCTTTGCCTCTCCGACTGTTCATCTGCTCTTCCTCTTCGTTTCTCCCCTCCCCCTGGATCTCTCGGGTCCTCGGCAATTCTATCGCGCATGTAGCCCACCCTTGTAAATTACGAATTACGAACTACGCGATGACCTGATCCAGTTGGAAAAGACACTTCAAACTTTGCACCGCATTAACGCAATTTATATACTCTCCGAAATCTCGATTTCAATCCATCAACCACGCAATTATCGTTCGCGTTTGTATCTTTCGAGAAAACAAACACAAAGCTATTTGGTCGTCTTTGAGTTCGCAGAGTTTCGATGCAATGAAAACGTAATGAGATACTCACCTGCAGATGAGTTTTCTTTTCGTTCTCGTTTCCTCAACGTTCGTGCCTCGATATTACGTAATTGAACGGACTTTAAGGGGTTAAAGTTTATTCTCTCAGATGAAATTCGTTTTCACAGTTGATTCATTGATCACTCGAATGTTTGTTTTTATACAATTTTGTTTCCCCCTACACGCTCAACCTACAGTCTCATTATTTTGATCCTCTTTCCAATTGAAATGCTTATCGCAACTTGAAGATGAATTCTGGCTGCTCCATCATCGCTATCTTTCTTCTCTCCCGCGAGTCTCTATTTTCTGCAACGGTTGCGTGGCTCGATGTAACTTTGCCCGAGCGTAGCTGGTTTTGTGTGCGTTGCCCGGGCGTTTGTTGACGCGTAACGGTTTAGCCGGCTTTTACGATCAACTCGTTCCCTCGCTCGGTGAGTGTACCGTTGCAACAGCGGCGAGACTCTCGAACGTTCAATGTCCAGAATGAGAGATTGAAACTCGTGCGAAATTATTCTCGGAATTCACGCGCGCGCGGAGAGGGCCGTTTTGTATTCAATGAAATTGCTACATTTTCACGTGTTTGATACCCACGTGCGTTCGCCTCTCGTTACAATTATATTATCTGCTTCCACCGACAATTGCAAACGGCAAATTGGAAAAGCTCGTGAACAAAAATTGTTTCATCGTTGTTATATGAGAAAACTTTTATTATATTTTTGCTATTACTCCATATCGCGTGGATTTTTCTGTTACTGCTTCTACCACATACGTCATTACTTTCATATAAATACATACATGGTATATGTTGTTACTGTGTGTAACGAGTGCACTCGAATCCCAGTCTCTGCTTCTCCATCCTTCGATCGGTCGTTCTTTGAAAAGATACGTCGCAAGTACTACACACAGTCTCGTATATAAACGTTTGCACATCGCGCGTAACGGAAGTTGTGAAGCTAAGAAAATCCTTAGAAATATCAAAAGTTAGACATGAAAAGAGCACTTGCAAGATTTCGAGAGAACAAACGTTGTACGCCAGCAGGTAATAATATCAAGCACTTTGGCCTGTGCCCCCGAGTATCCTGCGTCCTGGAGGTCGATGTTGAATCAACCCAATAAGCCCTGGTAGCACACGGTACCAGAAGAAACTTTCGAGAGTTCATTGAGTTTCGTCTCGCTTTGTCGGTTGCTTTCTGTTTTGCATGCTCATCGAGCTTTTCTCTCGTTTTCCTCCCTCTCCCCCGCATAATTCTCCACCTTGTTTTCCGGTGTAGTTTAGCGCACATGCATTTTGCTTCTACGAAGCCTCTCTCGTGCTGCTTCGTGAATCCCTCCTTCTCCCTCTTTCGCCGTTCTACAGACCGTAGCACATCGAGCTGCGCGGCTCACCGCAGCGAGAATTTTAACTTCCTAATCGAACTTCCACCGACATAACGACCGCATCTAGGAAAACTCGCCATTCCATTGCTCTGTGTGTACGCACGTATAAGTATGTAAAAATGTTTAATGTTCAACCACAACGCTTCGCGTCTCGTTCATTATCCCGTCCGCAACTTCACTTTTTAGTTTATCTTTGACGGTGAGTTGCAAGCAAGTGCACGAGAGACAAGCTGTTTTCTATTGCTTTATAGATATGCACCAAATGGAACTTCTTTTCGAATATTTGCATCGTACACATTACGAAAACTCTTAAATATTGAAAAAGTTTACAAAAAACTTTTTTAGTTTATTTGTCGCTTGATATGCGCGCTGGTACGACTTGGTCGCATTAGATTGATTCGTCTTGACTTTCATTTCGATTGGTTCTTCGTGAGTCACTTCTTAACCTCCTGTCGAAACCCCGGCACGTATTTAATTTCAAACTCTTTGATTTGTTTACATTTTTTAAAAAATATCTTCTTTCGCGATGACCCCCGCTCGTGTGATGGATTATTTGAGCATTGATTTTTTTTTCCACGGCGTTAATCTGGTACACAGCGTCGTCATTTTTTTTTACCTTCTCCTCCTCGTATTCTCCCCTCGTATCAACTTTCTGTCGGGGTTGAACGAAACCTTGCAAAGATTCCGTTCGACCCTTTTCCAATATATGTATCCGATGTTAATCCACACCAGGTTTCTGCCCATCACGATACAACTGTCCATCCATCGATCTTTATGGCCAATGTGATGCGTTCGTCGGTTTTATCGATGCCTGTTTTTACGAATTTAGATTCACGAATTCAAAAGTCTATTCTTTTCTCTCCCCCTTTTTTTCTCTTTTCCATGGTCTTTTTCCACGTCTTTTTTCTTTCCTGTTATCGCCAACATCTTCCAACTTTTACTCATCCGTTGTACGGTCTTCTCGGCTTTGCTATACGGATGTAGAAGTTGTATGTATCGATAGA
This sequence comes from Hyposoter didymator, assembly GCA_037952995.1. Taxonomy (NCBI): domain Eukaryota; kingdom Metazoa; phylum Arthropoda; class Insecta; order Hymenoptera; family Ichneumonidae; genus Hyposoter; species Hyposoter didymator. The sequence continues at coordinate 644,545 of JBAJMU010000003.1, forward strand.
AAACAGCATGTCGGGGGTTGGTACGAACGATCTGTTCTACACACGCGCCCCCATCGTGTGATACCGAACGATATTTCGAAGCTACTTTCGTCGCCCGGCAGTGTTGCTACCGTCCTATATGTACGTAGTCGCTGTAATACCTTAACACACGCCTATCGTGCAAAACGGTGCTTTTCCACGTCATAAGAATCAACTATATACTTATAGATCGACTGGAGCTTCAACAATCTCATACTTTCGCGAACTTACTACATCTGTATTTGTTGCGGTATATAACTCTCGTAATTCTTTCTGTTTTATGATTTTTCTCTTATTCTCATTCTTCTATTCGTAATAATACATTATTAACTTTTTTTGTCGGAATTTCAACCGAGTCTCTCGAGTACCGAACGTTATTCGAGATCGTTGTCGTAAAAATACGTTATTTCTTTCTTTTTTCTTGATAACGGGTAATCCTCGTGAATACTGTAAGAGGATTCCCTTCGATCCATTAATCGTCGCACTATAATCTTCGAATGTGCTTCACCGGAACCCACTGGCTCTGAATGCACGCGGAACAGTTACATTTACGATCAACTCAATCTTTGCAAATTGTCGAATCTGCTAACATTTTGCATCGCTGTGAAATGCAACTTGCTGCTGAAAACGTTAATGCTCTTTACCCTCGAACAGGAAGTGCAGAATTTTTATTTTCTCGATATCGAACAGTGTCGATTGCACGTAAAATTACAGAGGAATTCATGCAGGTCTTTGGGTCATTTCCATTTTCCTGTGTCACTTGGTTCGATGTAAAATTTCACTGACTGTCGGTTTTTGATATGTTTCGATCGTTCGGCCTTAAAATCGCTGAAACTGAGGCGAACTTTTTCTCGTTCGTTTTATTGTCATTCACATAATTGCACTTGAAGCAGAAAAGAAAGCAGTACAATGTCCGATCTACTGTTCTTCTTGAACGTCGTCTCCGGGCTAGTATATCAACCGGCTGATACGAATGTCCGTGTATCTCGGTCGTGTCGCTCGAGTAGAGAGTCGTTTTCATATCCTAGAGCGTAACAATCGTAGGCATATGACTACGTATATGGTGTACGTGATGTCATACGTTAAAAAAGAGAGGCTTTCTCCACGGAATGTCTCTGTCGGACAGAGTATTCTCATTTCAAGAAGAGAAGAGCAATCAGGTATTTCACAAAGGTTGTAACATTTCATAAAGGTCATATCCAAACCCTCGTCTTCGTTCCATGAACTCCCTCGGGGGTATTAAAATCGGAGGCTCTTGGTGGTGAGGTTAGCAGCAGCCCCTGTTCGGCGGTTCTACGTACTTGAGAATTTCTCTATTCGTACGGCGGTCTCTTCTCGTTTTTTTTATGTTTTTTTTTCTATCTCATTCTCTGCAAGTTTCCCCGTTATCCCTACGCGCCAGGAAGTCGATGCCTTCGGTCATAGCTCGTCCCTCGAACCGCTGTTCTCGTTCGCCTCGTTGGAACTCGATGGTCTGGCAAATCGGACACGTCCCTCCATTATCCTTCGAACTATTCTCGCCCGTTTGAAAAATCAATCTCGAGCATATTCGCACCATCATCAAACGTCCTGTAATCTCTATGGCATCCTTCCCTAACGATCTTCCTTGAACGCTAAGTGAAACGGAGTTTTAATTCCAATTCGATCTTCTCCTCATTTATTATAAAATTTTCTTTCGGTCTCCGTTCACCTTAAACCATCGAAGGCTCGACTCTTCAGCTCTCTGAGCTCCTGTCACGATTAGCTTTCAAATACGCCTCCGTTTCGTTACGTCACACATGCAACCCTCCACCCTGACCAAGTGCTGTAACAATCCATCGACTGCCGATCCTACCAGCTGTAAGGAAAGTCGGACAAAGATAAAGTGGAGATAGAGGGTAATATCGTATGTATCAGAAACGTTGCTGTCCCAGGGTAGCGTGAGCACACTCAATATCAACTCCCGCCATCTTTGATTCTCCTTCATCTGCCCATATATTCGAACTACTAAAGCTTATTCCTTCCCATGACTCAGTCCATTTCTGATCTAGATACAATTTGTGTGTGTGTCTGTGTTGATTTCTTTATGCAAACATACGACTCCGCGTCTTCGTATATCTGTTCTAAACGTCGATCGAATTCTACTACATTTATGAGAACTAAAAAAACGTCCAAGTTCTCTCAGACGTTTCCTACATGCCAAGTCGATTTTTATCCACACGGTCCTGCATTATTTTCATTCTCTTTTTTTTTGTTTTATTCCGAGCGACCTCGCGCTATGGTTTATTGACTTTATCGCAAGGGGTCTCTTGCATCGGGATACACCTACGAATAGTGAAGCACGAGTTGGTCGAACTCTCTTCACCAGGACTTGACGCGATACGAACGACTGCGCAAACATAACTCGTGATATACTGGTTCCATCGACGTACTGGAATCATGTCAGCCGTTGGTAGTAAACAACCAAACTTTATGAGTCCGGTCTCACTTTCGTGGGTGAACCGTAAACACAACATAAACTTCTCAAATTTCCCATTCGTTTCTTTCGTTTTTTTGAAGGCATTCGACAATTTAGTCGTGAATGAAATGTATTGTTGGACGTTCGTAATATCGATCGTAATATTGTGGTTTTTCGAAACTTTCAAGGCTCCGGATCAGGCACCCATTACCCTTGAAGTTGAGAATGTGACGATGGGCTGAAAGGTCTTGAAACTGTCCGGAGAGTCACTTTGTTTCTCGTGCATTGCTAAGGTCTGCTTTGTTTTTTTTTGTCTGATTTTCATTGATCGATCGATGCATTCGTCATGCAAAAACCGATTCCGTGAGAAAACGAGGGTCGATGATATTTGAAACGTTATGTGCTTGATGATAGCCGCAAAGTAAATAGACTTGCGTGACTGAAGGCAGGAGCAGAGTGAGCGAGGAGAGAAACCATGAACGAGGAGTCAACAAATGTGGGCTAGATCGTTAAGATAAACGGGGTAACACGCACTTTTGTAACAACGTACCATCATGAAGCCACACGCTGTTGATTATTTGTTTATTAATTATTCATTAACCATAACTCACCGTGGGTATTTAATCATTTATTTATATTGAGCGCGAAAATATAGACTTGGAAATCTGATATCCTGCTATTCAGCGTCGTCGTTCCGTTAGTCAAATTATGGTCTCACGTGTCGATTGCAGCGGCTAGAACGACGACGACGACGACGACGAGGACGAGTTGACAAAGTGGCAAAGTAAAGGCAAACAATCCGTCGTCATGACGGTGTGATAACGGCCTAATAAAAATCTATCAGACAAGCAAAGGGGAGGAAAGAACTCGACGATGTTGCGTTACGAAACTCTCTCGCTATAATACGCCTCGATATACGATATGTATATACGTATACAAACACATGAGAATCACCAAGTATATCAACTTCGATCCCTCAGTCTCCACACACATACACAGACGGGCTCATATCTGTAAACATACGCTGAGGCAACGCTCTACTAAAACAAATTGAACGCCTCGCACGTTGCTTTGTCAGGCTTGGCAGGATACGAGAGTGAAGAGAAGGACGTAGAGGACGGCCTTACTCCCCGGGGGAGCTCTTCGTGCTTCTTTCATTCTCACCCTGTGAAATCTCCGTCACGCCTTCATCGTACCCCCGGAAAATCGATGACACCACACCTCGCTCCCTCAAGCAAAACCTGTGTCAACTATCCTTCGCTGCTTATATATTCACGCGACAACGAACGTCACGCACTCTCATTAATCAATGTCTGTGATCCGAATCCTTACGACTTTGCAATCGGTAATCGACCATCTAGACGAATCTCCAGACATTCTTTTCATCTTTTGTTCTCGTATTCTTTTCTTAATGAACTGCTTTTCAGTCAGTTGGCTTTTTAAAAACTGTCCTTGCAGTGTCTAGCTCAATGTGCGACGAACCGTTGTCATTTCGATCGTTAATCGAAGGATTTTGATTTATTAGGTCCCACTGTTCGATCACGACCGATAACCCACACATTAATTCCGGAGCATATTTTTTCCTTCGGTATTGAAGACGATTCGTCTTTCAAACAGCAAAACATACCGTCGAGGACCATCGAAACATCAGACCTTAATGGCTGCTTCGATTCGCATTTGAAAACGAGTGACAAAGAAAAGAAAATTATTGAAGATTGGTCCGGCCGGTATCTCGACTTACAGAAAAATCGTTCTGCCTCGAGGCACGGTGAAAAGAAAGACACACTAAGCAATCACCGCGAGACCAGATTCTATCATATCCGTGGCAATCCCCGGCGAGTACTGTGCGCCTTTTAAAAACCCCGCTCCACTTTCCCTCGAGTTTTTCAATCATTTCCGGTATTTCCGACAATCGCTTTTGTCAATAATTACAAATCGTACCGGAATCGATCTAGTTTGTTGGAGCGTACACGAGCTTTGAAACGGAAATAATTTTTTTATCTTTCAATGATATTTTCAACGTTTATCAACATTTTTTTTTTTTTTTTAATCATTTTACGTTTTGTTAATGCGCCAATTTATTTAATGAGCATCGTGTGACAATAAATATTGGATTTATAAATTCGCGGAGGTAAGATTGTTTACGGTACAAACATATAAAGCAGAAATGGGATGCTTCGGGCGGACACGCTTTCGCATCAGACGTAGGGACACGCTTTCTCGAGTCATCGGTGCGCTCTGACTCCTTATTATGTCGGTTCTATTCTCGAGACTCTGCTCGTGCTAATTGCTCGTACACCGAGCTGCCTTAATTGGTGCTCGAAACAACAAGAGTGCAGAGAGAAAAAAGCGAAAGAAAGGTGATAAAAAGCACACACGAGGGTCAGAGCAAATAAAGACATAAGATTGTAACGAAAAGAAAAAGAAGGATTTGAAATTGTCGCGAAATCGTGACATTTGTACATTCTTTGTCACGTATATTCTCAGGAATGTCGTTTGCACAAAAAAAAACATGGAAAAAAATGTATAAAATCGGCACAAGCAGCTCAACAGCCACGTGTATAATTTTTTTTTCTTTTTCGTACAAGTTTCAAAGGTCATGCAGAACAACTCGCAACTTTTATGCGTCTTCTTGAAACTTTTCGTTAAAGAAGCCCAATGAAATTTCTCAAAAAAGAAAAAAAAAACTGGTGAATGAGGTCTCGGGATTATTTCGAAGTGTTTTTCCTATAAATTACATTCATTGCTTACGTCAGTTGACGAGAAATTGATGAAATTGAGTACAATGTACAAACGCATTCCATTGCAGTTGCACAGTGAATCGCACAGTGTGCAACGCGCACAAGCATCATTTTTTTTTTTTAAATGAAATGTTACTTTATTACGTGTGGCTGACTGGTCATTGAGCGAAACTTGATAATAGTTTGCTAGTTCAAGGAAAATGAAGGTATCTTGATAGAAAGAAGCAAATGGAGAGAACGAATCGACGACGAGTGAACGAACAAAGCTGTAGAAAAGTCGAAGCCGCTTATTCCGCCAAGGCAATTCCTTTCTCTTGGTTTTAGGTGCCATGCCACTTGCATCATATACATATAAAATATATATATTTATTATATAAGTACCTGCACATATAGGACACTAACACTTCGGTTGCCAATGCTCGCTCCGCCCCGCGAGTACAATACTTTCGTAATAGCTCCTGCGCATAATAAATATACCAAATATATCCGCAGGCTGTTGGAGCAGAGCAATACCCCGTGAAACGTATCCACGTACATAAATTTATATACACACACGCATTCCTGACTTTTTTAGCAATATTTTAACATCCAGTGCTACCGAGTCACACGCACTAGCCTCTACAATTCCACTTCCACGCTGAGACACTTTTTCGTCTTCTTTTTGTTGATTCTTGCTTTGAATCTCGTTGACAATTGAAATTGACATGTGGACTAATTAATTATCCGTCTCGCGATGAGCGCGTACATGAAATCCAGACAATTATGAAGTTTCAATCAGTTCGTAGCTGCTGTGTGGAGAGAAAAAATATTCTTACGAAAAACTGCAGGAAGCTCCCGACTCAATTACGTCCTGTACGTTTTGTCCAACTTGTTATGTGATTATCGAACGCGAATTTTCTTGTATATACTCTGTGCATAATAACTCGGACACCGTGCTAATCTTTTTCGTCATTTTTTCACAATGACTTTTTTTTTCGTTAAAATTTCGTTTGTGGGTCCAAACGTTAATGATGTTGGCGAACTATAATCTAATCACATTTATTCGTTGGAGTATTTCAAAGATACGTGATCGTGCATACGAGCGGTTGAGAGGGCTGAAAAAAGGCGAGGCCGGTCAGTCGTGATACCATTAGACCTTTAGGGAATCCCCGACCCGGCACACCCACGTCAGGTCATCCGATAATAAAACTACAGAAAAAAAAAAGTTGAAAAAATATTCCTCGTCATTTGGCTAAAAGCCACCCCTAAGATTTCCCCGCAGACCACGATATCTAGTATCAAGGTGTGCTTCGATGTAATCATCGCCTTATCATCCCACTTCCGGTGCCCCTGCCACATCCCTCGAAAACTCCCAGTTCGAGTGTTGCCAGTTCTCTTCAATTTCACCACGATGTATTCTACAATCATGAGAACGATGAAAAACAAATATGAAGGAAAATGTTGCTACTTATTTATTCTTGGCGATTAACAAACTTGAAAATATCGACTTCGTTCGAGTTCTCAGTTCGAAAGTTTCGTCCAAGTCGTGTGCGCTCATCGGAGTACAAATTCTCGTCAAAGAATTAACAAAGTTGAGGAAAAAAACAAACGAAAGAAAATGCAATAAAATTAACCGATAAATCGACCGGCTAGACGTTTGTAAAAAGATCAGGAAGGAAGGACATCGCTGAGAAAGAGACGTAATACAGTCAAGAGTTTATTTTAATTGAATTTTGTAACTAGGGTAACGTCTAACTCGGGAAAAGCGTTCGTGTTGATGCAGGGGATCACTTGGCGGACATAACAACATTGCCTCGTCCCTACAATGATCTATTGTCTACATTGAGCCTCGTTGTACCCATCACCGAGCGAGTTTTCTCATGAGTTTGCTCATCGACTATATTCACTCTCGAAAAATAACGAGAATCATTTCCCTCGTCTAGCTGTACGAGTGAGCGGAGAATTCGCTCAAAAAAAAAAAAGAAAATTTTCGAAACGTTCCGAACAAAAAGGTCATTCGAAAAATTTGCCAAGCATGGGTCGCTGTGCTTGCGAGTTTTGTTCTTTTACAACTATTTTTCTCTTGGGAATCAAGGAAGTTGTCACGAGACTCCGGAAAGACACTTATGGTGGGACTCCAAGGAAGAATTCCCGCAATTCCTACAGTTGATCGAAACTTGGATGCGAGTACCGGTAATTGCAATCGGTCGTATTGCGCTATACAGGGAAGGAATCCTCGACCCTTTTTTTCGTCGTTCTTTTTCTCGAGCTTCCAAGTATGCTCGTGTGTGTGTGAGTGCGTGCGTGCGCGTTGCTGAGTCGCATCGACGTACCGAGGTCGAGATGAGCCGCTCTTTTCTCCACCGCATCGTTCCTCGCTGTGTAATACCTTCGCGAGTTAGGGATATCATGAGAAAGAGCAAGAGAAAGAACAACTCGAACGTGGAACCGGTTCCCCGTACAGCCGTGGAACATTAGCGGTACAGCGGCCTCTACAGACTCTTTCGCGACTTTTATTCACCAACGAGCACAGAAACAAAACCCAACGACGTTACATCCGGTCTGTAATCTCAGCGTTCTTATGTTAGCGTAAGCGGTGAGTTTTCGTTGACCCTGCGACTACTTTTTGCACCGGCGCTCGTTCGCACCCTACAAAGCAAAAAAAAACCACAAATGTCCTTAAATCGGTGTTTCACCACCTGGTCCAAACCGAGCCTGTTATGTCAGCCAACTTTCACGGTTTCTTATTATCGTCGACTCGCAAGATCGTATAACGAGATCGTTGAACATCTGGTTTCAAGGAAACTCTATCGCGTTCAATTCTCTCTCGACAGATTCAATTAGAAATGTTAAAAATGAAGAAAAGCTGCTCTCCAAATGAACTGGCTTCCCTCTGCATAATCCGCCAATCCTTCGCTCTCCTTCGCTCAACATCGTGAAGCCCGCTGAAGTCTCGCGGAAACTCGGTACATTTGCAGCGCCGATTTCTACTGTTCAGAACACTCACCGAGTGTGAAACAATTCCTGGTCGTGGGGGTTGAAAATTTTATGACGCAAGCTTCCGAGAAAGTCAATCACGAACTATAATTCATGATTATTATTTGCCCCACTTGAAACGCACGAGGGTGCAACTGTCGTTAACTCCTCTTTTACTAGGAGCACCACCTCGTCATTTAACACATCGCTGTGCCTATGCAATCCCCGCTCGACCTGGGTTAAATAAGACGCCCGCGGGGCCGAGGGGTGTTATTTGCGCTTAGAAACTGTTTCATAACCTCTGGCTGAATACATGTTCAATATCGTAGCGATATGATATCGGAGTTTGCATCGGTGCAACGCAATGAAATTCATTTTGATATTGAAATTGCAAATTCCTATGCTGTGCAGTTATGGCAATTAGAAAATCATTTTTTTCGGGCATGACATTCAAATCGTCGAAAAAAATTGCGGTCTATTGAAAAACCAATAAAATTATCGGGGAAAAAAAAAATTTGTGATCGCGATGCAAACTCTAAAAAATGTGAACTCCAATCTATCAGTTAGTGGATTTGTACTTGGGTCTGTATGACCCCGACCTTTCTCTCGCCGATATTAATCTTTGCACAAAGAATTCGGAACTTACGTCATTCCTCTAAAAAAGAATAATGCATCGCTGTCATTATCCTTGATCTCTCAGTTTCGAGTTTTTGAAAACAAGTCGAAAAAGAGTCGAAATTTGGATGTAAGTTTGATCAAATTCCCGTGGAATGTTTCGTCCCGCAGACAGATCAGAAGGGATTGTTTTCCAGGACTTTTAATTGTATATTTGATTGCAATCGATTTAGCCATTTACGATGTGCATTAAACTGATAAGTACTTTCTGAAGTTGTGCGGTCCGAAGCACAGGATGAGTTTCCGTATCGCCAAATTGGCTAATAAATCTATTTGCCTGTTTGATTAGAATCGCGTTGCATTCGCAAATGAATTTTCGTTCTGACCCTTTGTAGAAATGGTTAATTGAATAAAACTTTCTGCAGTTTAACGACAAGATCAAAAGGATTCTAGCAGATGAATTTGGCAGCTTGTACATTCATAATACAAGACTGGTGGGGAAAAATTAAATAAATCACAGACATAAATTTCGAAACGAGTTCGTTGTTGACGAAACGTGCGCGAATGAAAATAACTGAGGTCTTGATTATCATTATAGTAAATGGGTATATTGTTCAGCCTTTATCGAACGTGATTGAAATTATCATACTAAAAGGTATTCACACTAATTTCCTAAACGTCTAACTATACATCTGTGTGTGCGTATAAGCACAGACTGTCGGGAATAGCATTGAATAGCATAATCCATGGACTCGTCCCAACCCAGATACAAAACCCCTATTTCCATATACTTGCCGCTCTGTTGCGAGCCGAGCAATATATTCGCGTCACCTACGATGCAAACGTGCAAACCGAGGATTAACAGCCTGAAACACGCGATAATCGAGGTGCACGCAGCAGACAGAGTGGCCCGAGTTGGCCGAAGTCACCGCGTGGAATCGAATTTTTTCTTATTTATCTCGGGAACGAACAGTTGCAACAGAAACAATTAACTATAAAGTATAAATTAAAAAGTAATGCAGATGCTAATTAGATAAGGATTTATAAAAACTTCTCATACACAATACCGTAACATTTACAATTATTCACTATCATGAATATTCATCTTTTTTGCATAAATAAGCATAAAATATATGACAGAATATACCTAAACAAAAAAAAAATACAAATTTTCGCGTGGTTCTTCCAGAACTTTTGAGTACTCGAGGATATTCGTGTACACAAACTTTTCTGAAGCATAGTTTTTACAACGTTTCTTCCTGTCACCAACATCATGCACCTTTGCGAAAAGTTTAATTAGATTTTCCAAGATTATGCAATAGAAAATAGATCTCGAACTTTGCGAACATCGCCCAAGGGCGCGACAAACTTTCGAGCATCTAATGGACCCGTTGAGTTAAGAATCGTTTGATGTATGGGAGGATTATTGAGAATACGAGAGACAGACTAAATTACGAATTTAACTTGGAACCTCGTTGGTGCGGATTGATCGCTTAAATATTGTTTCCTCGCAAGTTGACCCAAACGCATTTTGCAATATTGAGATAATGACAACTCCAGTGGTCGGGGATCGAAAAAAATAATGAATTCTTCAGCTCAGATATACTCACGTTCGAGGAGCTCGTCAAATGTCAGATTCACGATAAAAATTGAATGAATGATGTTCAATGGGAACCGTCGCGTTTTATTATTTTTTCAAAAAATACTATTCGATGAATAATTTTGCAATTTGTACGGCTATTTTTTTTCCCTTCGTGTGGCTTAACGTACTTAGCGACATACTTAATATTGTTGAACTTGAACCATCCGACTTGTCAAGTATGTCGCCCGCCCATAAAATATATATTCATGTGTATAAAAAGACGGGAATAATGTGACTCGCGATGTTTTGTTGTGTTTGCTCGAGGCATTCTCTTCACGGAACACCCTGGTTATTCCATGCACGGTCGCCAGGTGAGCTAACGGTGCCTCTCTCAGAGCGCCGCGGTTAAGTAACGGGCTGGCTGTTCTCTTGCCTCCCCGAGCCGAGATTCGTAGAGTCCGAGTTCGTAATTCCTCATCTCCCAGCTTTGCCGGACGTTGCTCCTATCCTCTTTCTCTCTTGCTCTCGGACTGCTCTCTTTTTTTTTCACATCGACTAATCGGATTCCAAGAAAAAAAAGTAGCTCCTGAGAAGATTGCGTTTTTTCTTCGTGAGATCGACTGGAAACCCTAAGCATTCGTACCACGCTGTTTCAAGTTACGTGTTTTCTTAGCTACTGCCAACTCGAAGCGAGGACAATCCTCCAGAACCTCGAAACTAATTTCGCCACCCTGCGATACAATTTCTCTAAATCATGCGATAAAAAATGAAATCGACCGGGACACAGAGGCAGTAGAAAATATTTCATTCCCGCAAAAATTAAAAATATTTCAATTTATCGAAAATCGATCAAAGAGACACGCGAATTATAATGAAAATTGATTTTTTAATCTCGTACGCTCGTTTTACGAAACTTATCTTGTCCATATTTTTCCTACTTTTGTCGAACAAGACTCAGATTTATGAAATTAGACAAAATTGACTATTCTGCGATGTTGACATTTTTCGGAGTAAGAATCTCACGTCGGAATAGCTCGAGAGAAATAAGTGAAATGGCAAATGAAACACAGTAGAAATTCTTCTTCCTGCCGGAGACAGTTCTTAAAGCAGTGTCTTAAATACACAACTTCATACGTTAGATCTACGAGGACTAAAGTCCTACGAGAAACTAGAGTACTCGTTCGTCATGACATTCGCACTTGCACTTTGAATAATACGCTACCAGGTGTTCGTAGGGGCGACGAGACAACGAAGCTCGTAATCCGGAACTGTGCGTAATTGTTAAATCATTTGAATCCCGTTGGGATCAAGAAACGCTATTCGTTATTTCTGCTTTATGCAATATTCGTTCGTTCGTTGAATAATTAATCCCGAGCTTTTCGTTTAATTAATAAAATATTCCTTTCGTTAATGAGAACGAGACTGATCCTCGTTGTTTATTCTTCTGAATACTTGTTTTAGAATTTATACCTCGTTACTTGTTGTTCATTTTAATGAATTTTCAACTGATGGTATTAGCCGTACCAACATTAATGCGTTCCATTTTGCAAGTTGAACGACGTTTGTGCTTCTCCTTTGACTGATATTATTCGCTCGTATTTTCTAGTCTATTTTAATCCATTTGACCTATATTATGTGAAATCGATTTCAGAAAATCTCAACGACAATCGTCATCGCAAGAAATAGGACGATGGAAATATTTTCGCCGATTGAAACGTAACTGATCATTGAAATTTCATACAAGCTTTGAATTTTCCAATCAAAAAGTGCTATTCGCTGATATTGTAGAAAATAATGAAACTTTTGTCGAAATGTTTTATGACACGATTTCGAATCAATTTTCGACAAAGTAATTAGTTGTTTCGGTTGACTGCGTAACGCCAGCACGAATGGAATGACTTGCTCTCGTTTTCTTTGAATGTCTCTTCGGTCGAGGCTGTTACGTTTCTCAGATTGAGTCACAAGATGGAATTTTTCATAAGCTCGATCGATAAGAGATCGAAAAACTTGAGTCAAAACGTTTCAGGCTCATTGAATAATCATGTGTGCTTTCTGTAGCCATGATTTATTTATCCTACTGTGCGGAGAGCCGAGCTTCCGAATGAATACTAATCGGACTTGTTGGACTAACTTTTTTCCGAGCATCGACCTTTTTAACGGTACACCGAATTATTCACTTCGTCTTCGTCTCACTTTCAACCTGAAAAACAAACTTATTTCCTATTCGTCAGACTTTCTTTTATTTATTCGTTCCGGTGCATTTTGAAGCAACTATTTAACGTTTCTCGCATAGTCGTTAACGGGGTTTTTTAAGTGCATTTCCGATGGCACATACGTGGCTGGCTTTCCGTGCAGGGAGAATCGATATCCGTGGCCCGGACGGTGTTGCTTATAGACAATGGATTATAAGCTCTGGAAGGGGTGGGAAACCTTACGCGTGTTACGTCCGTGAATCACCTTAGTTGGCAGCGACTTTTTTCGATGTCAAATCATTTTCCAAGTTCCTTTTGTTTCATCACTCTATTTCTTATCATACGCACGATTAGTCCATTTATCATAATCGAATAGAGATCAATTTCCAATTAAGCTATTCGAACGTCATTCATTTACATCCTTTTTTTTTAAATTATTTCAAGCGATTATTATATTTCTACATTCTCATCGTAGACGAGTTCAAGAAAAGAATAATGGCACAACGTAACATGAAAAAAAAACGTCGATCGTTGGATTATCACACGTTGGGAATGTATGAATTCGCAATGACTCGACTTTTCTCGCGCGTGCTAACACCACTTTATTTTAGTTACTGGGTTAGAGTATAAATTCACACGTTTCTGTGACCTTATGTGTCTACAATCATATGGAAATGAAGGTTACTCTCGCCTAGCAAATTATTTTCAGTCTCTAATGTTAATTAATCTCTAAATTGTTATTCAATTGGAAAAAGTACGCAAAGTGGCGAGGAAGCCGACGACATTATTGGATTGTACCCAACTGCTTGTTTGCCACTTATCGGCGTTTCTCTAATCGGACTAATTAAAAGATCTAACGAATAATTCCCGTGAATTTTTCCTGCGTAACCATAACCTTGGCAAGGGAGAGGAGAACATTGAAGTCGACAGGTTGAGGTCGATAGCCGAAACGCATCGGTGCTCCGGCGGGACGTTGAGTGTCACGAGCCGCTGAGTACAAACTTGGAGTCTCTTACGTTGATCAAGAATTACGTGTAACATGCTGTCTCCTTCGTACAACAGACAAAAAACCTCGAATCCCGCCGAGCCATTAGACTTTTCATCATTTCTCTCCGGTTCATTTGGAATTAACCGTTTCTCATGTTTGACATGATGTTGTCTATGGCTCCAGCATTATCGCCGTCAAGGTCATTATTTTTGAGATCTTGGTTCATCATTTCTACGCTGTTGATAAAACGGAGGAGATGGAAATTTTCGTATCGACGAATAAACACCTGAGAATTCTTTCTCAAGATCTTGTCTATTATTAGATTCGATAATCCGAGCATTAAATAGCCATCCATCCTCAAACGGGTTTGAGACTGATCCTTCGAGAGTTTGTCCGAAGCGCTGTTCGACCAACAGCCAAGACGGCTCGGCTGCATTTTTTTATTTCATAATACCCGGAAGTAGTTTTGACACCCGTCGAATGTCTTTGTCAGTCATTCAGGATCGAGCTCCGGAACTTAGTTCACCGAACTTTCTTATACGGCTAGTGCTCAATTAATTTGTTTATATATATACGACTGTCAAGCCGGTGAAGAACTTGAGGACCCGAGGCGCACATTGTAACAGAAAGAGGCAAATGCGTTCTTCGGTGAACGTCCGCGCAAGTTCGACGACCTCTTTTCCCCTCTCTTTCCTTCTTCTCTGTCGAATCACCGGAGACCGGACGACGCTCGACCAAGAGACTCGTCTCTTAACTTCGTCGCCCAACAAAAAATCACTATTTCTGGTTTGAGAAGACACAAACAAAAAAAGTTCTATCGTTTCGATTTGTTTCCAGTTCGCCTTATCTATCCAGACACGATTATGAGGCTGAGAGTGTAACTGAAAACTTGTAACACAACATTTTGATTAGTTGGTTCAAGATTTTCATTCCAGGCCGACGCTACAAAATAATCTAAGACGAAAAAAACAAATAAACGTTTTCACGAGTTTTCGAGGTTCAACGCAACGGAGTGACTGTATTAAAAAAAAAAACTAAAAAAATGTTTGCAGGAAATTTTAACGATTTAAATTGAAAAAAAAAATCGTCAAAATTCTTTTGTTTATGGAGACAAGCTTATTTATTTCCATTTGTTTCTCGTCTCTTTGCAGCAATTATTCCGCAGTCAACCTCAAGGAGCAACACCTCAACAGCTTCAACTTTTACAACAACAGCAGCAACAACAGCAACAACAATATCTAGCCGCATCTCAAGCTCAACAGCAACAACAGCAACAACAGAATTTTCCGACTGCACCGTACACGGTCATAAGTGGACAGGAACCTTACGTGGGTGCTCTAATTGCTGGAGCTCCTCCCGTAGTGCCGCAATATTATGGAGTCGGGCCGTGGGTTTATCCAGCGGGTTTATTGCCACAAGCACCACCTCAGGCAGCCGCACCACCACAACCCCGAAGACCACTCACACCCTCCTCCGCGGCAGCCGCTGCTGCCGCTGCACAGGATAGCGCCAATAATCTTGCACAGACGGTGAGAGCTATAAATTGTCAAACTCGTATAATGTTCCTTAAACTCGAGTGCATCCTCGAAATATTCTACTATTAACTCGTTCGTATAACATAACGACATTCCATTACATCGTTAAATGCAAATTTACCGGCTTTAAGTAGCTTAAACTTTCTCGGTTATCGATAAGAACCTATTTATATGTGGGCGTCTATTCATTTGTAAAAGATATTAACATTTATGTGCTTTTCACTCGATATTTTGTCATTGAACCTTTTTAGCTTTCGTACGAATGTGCGTTCTCAAAAACTCGCTCAATTTTTAGCTTCATTTCCGCAGACCCTACAGAATTTCGGAACTTGCTTTTGAATAATTCAATCCGTCTCGCCCATCGGTATTCACAGATGTAACGAATTTATTTTTTGGCAAAACCGTCGAACCGGTAGAACGTGGTAGCCACCAGCGACAAGTTTGAACCGCATTTTTTCTTTGAAATTGCTTATTTGCTTTTGTTTTGTCGAAAGAGAAAATAAGCCAGAGGCATGAATGGAATATCAGAGATATGATTTCGCGGTGTACTTTGGATGATCGAACTCTGCGTTTGATGGTTTCAGGTTCAGGGTCAGTATCAGGTGATACCGGCTTATTACGATCAGAACGGATCCATAGTTATGGGAGGCGTGAGAGGCCTCGGTTCAGCAGCCACACCCATGAGATTGGTCAGTCCGGCGCCCGTTCTTGTGAACAGAGCACCTTCTCAACCACCACCAGGGCCTCCGGCTCCACCGCCACCGAGCCTATATTCGCAAGCGACCCCAACATCAGCACACAGCAATGCCACGCCTGGCGAGTGCTTAGGTAACGAAATAAATATCATCAACACGAGCCACATGTACAATCGTAGTTTTCATTCTGCGTGACAAATAAGCAGAATCGTTGAGAATGAAAGAGGGAGAGAAAGGGAAAGAGTGGAAAAACGGAGATGAACACGAACGGCATCCAACTTTTTTTTTTCACGTGTACTTTCACAGGAATCTCTCACCTCCTTCCTCGGCCGTACGGTAGACCGAAGTTAATCCACTGCACAATAAACTCTCACCCTTTGTTGTAGTTGAAATAATTTTTACTTTGTCATATGTGCCAAGCAGCTTGCATTCTGTTCGTGATTATACAATCATTCCATGGTTACGCTTCTACGAAATTATTCGCCACTAAAAATACGAAAAGAAATTCTTTGAAAGAAAGAAGAAAAATAACGAGAGAGAAAAAAAAGCAGCAATGTTGTAAAGACTCGAACCAATGAGACTCATTCATGTTCGTGGCTGAGCTTACTCACAATGAAATGAGAAAACTATCGGAAGTTGCTACTTCAGTGAGACCCGTTTTCCTGTTGTTTCCCTAGCTGTGAACAAAGACAATAGACTTTAGGTCAAGCTGGCCCATGAACCTTAAAAGTCGAGCAATGGGAACAAAGTCGTGTTCGAATCGTTCTGTGTCGTTCTCTCCTGGGTTTAATCACAGGATGCGAGGACTTTCGCTTCGGCCAACGAGTCACGAGAAAAAAAAACTTTTTCTTCAATTATAAAAGAAAATTATCAAAACAGCCGACAACGTGCTATTACGTTTAAGTTTACATTGCGGTAGAGTGATTGTCACACTGTTGCTAGTGACACGTTGAAATTTTTGTTTACTGCATGCTCATGTCGATCGTCGTAATAACAATAATAACAATAACAATAATAATACGAGTAATAACGTATCAAGTTGCTATAATCTTGTATGGATAAAGTGCCGTCCAACGTACACCTACGACACGAAGTTTCAATACTTTCGAAATATTTGGCAATTGTTATTGAGCCGTACACATGTTATAGCATTCGAATCGTATCTGTGCACCATTTCCAATCGACAATCCGAGTGTTGTTTCAACTCGAAGCGTTGCAATAATGCTTAAAATGAATATTTTATCAATTTGGGCCACGTTCAACAACGCGGCGAAGTATTTCAATTCTATTAATATTTCAGATATTGAGTCGATATAATGGGTAATTTATTCGTCCATTCAATAGTCGATCGAGCCACAAGCAGCCACCGTTCCAGGAGCTGAGCTTATTTTCCACAAACATTTCTCAATGGCCATTCTCGAACGACCTAGTTCTCGTGTGTTTATGTCTATGTGTACGTTCTGTGTGTTCCGGTGGTGTACAATAATATGGTGTTGGCAAGAACAAGAAAATGTAGAAAGAGAGACGAGGGAAGAGAGAAAGAAAGGAGCCGAGAATATCGCTAATCACGAAAGAAACAAAAAAACACACACACACACACAAAACATCTGGCTAATCGATTGACAATTAAACGAACACGCGTGGGTTGTGGGCTTTTGGTGCAGGTCTGGCAGCGTGCAGCGCAGTGGTTGCGCAAGCTCAGGCGGTTGCGGTACAACAGGCCCAACAGCAAAGCTCGGGACTTGCCGCGGGTTTGGCGGCTTTGGGTTACAGTGGTTCACCTCTCGGTGCCCTCGGCTCCCCAGCTCAACTACAGAGCACAGGTACTCACGATGACGTGACTATTCCCAGCCTCTTCCCTTCTCCCCCTTTACCCTCGGCACTCTCGCAACAACGGACCAACGTTATTGACAACCCTTTGAATTCGGTCTTCGACGTTACGTGCGTCATGCTCGGGTTCACATACATTTCTTCGCACGACCTATTCTCGTTTCGGCCAATCCGCTCTTCCCTCATTGTTTGCACATTCATCACAATATTAACTGTAACAATAATAATAATAACATTTATATTAATAACAATAACCGTAGTTAACAAAAGCATGCTTCAACCGCGCTTTGCTCTACCGTTTATTTCATTGTTTTGTTTCCATTGTGTCATCTGCTCGTATTAATGTTTCGTTCATATCTCCATACACGCATACATTATTCGTATACACATTCCGTGCGAATGGTACATTTTACAGAATACCCCTGTTTTTTGAATTACATATGTTTTCTTTTCTTTCCGTCAGTAACAAGTATGCTACATGGTCCAATTCGTTTCGTGTGTCTAGGTCTCGGTTTGGGTGCATCGTCAACCGGAAGGAGGGATTCTTTTGACAGGAACACTTCAGCTTTCAGCCCCAGCTTGGAATGCAGTCGAGCCAAATGGGCTCAAAGTTATGGAGCTCTAGGTTAGCATTTTTTAAAAGTTTTCTCATCGCAAAGCAACCCAGGTTGTTTTTGTTTTTTCTTTTCTTTTTTTTTCCCATTCCGGGGACACACTTTACAATACGTAATTGGATATTTGATCAAAGTCTATGCGATCGATCTAAGCCGTTTGAGGCTTGTGGATTAATTCATTTCACGTGTCCCACTTGAAGCCTTAGATGTGCATTACGATCGTTAGGCTTGTAACTTCTGTACATTCGATTCATTTCGGAGACGCAAACGCGTGCCCGTTAAATCCTTGACTCGAAATGAGCTGGCGCGCTTAACAAGGACGACTGGTCTAATCGATCTCGTCCTCGTAACTGCGAAATCGTTTTATTTATACGTTACTACCATTGCGCAATTAATTAATCTCGCAATTCCCCGTAACTGCGAATGTCTTGGTTCGATCGAACGATTTTCTCAATCTATGCATCCGTTGGGCTTGCCAGGTACTGTAACGGCTTCACCCAGTCCTTTGGGACTTTCTCTTACACCGCCACCGACTCTCGGTGGTTCATTGGGAGTTCTCGTCGGTGGAGCGAGCCGAGTATCAGCAGCTCCTGGCGCGGAAGCGAAATTCCGAGCTAGCGCAGTTCCGGCTTTAACTGCGAACGGGGTTTTCGGCTCGAGTAGCTCCCTATTTCCAAATCTCGTCGGTAAACCCGGACGCGGTGGAGCAGCTGGCGTAGGTGACAAAAGCGCTGGAGGACGATCACGCTTGCTAGAGGATTTCCGAAATAACAGGTTCGTCTTTGCACCTCTTTGCTAATCAAATATTTCTATTTACGCACGATCTCTAAATCATACCCGAGAACGAAACCACCATTGATTTGGACTCTTCATTGAATTATACAATTTTTCATTCATTTACTTTGTAATCAATTCCGTACAGATTTCCGAGTCTCCAATTGCGAGATCTGGCTCATCATATAGTCGAGTTTAGTCAGGATCAGCACGGTTCGCGCTTCATTCAACAGAAACTCGAGCGCGCATCAGCGAGCGAGAAACAGCTCGTGTTTCAAGAGATTCTCGCTTCAGCGTATTCTCTCATGACTGATGTGTTCGGCAACTACGTTATACAAAAGTTCTTCGAGTTTGGTACACCGGAACAAAAATCGACGTTGGCACAAAAGGTAATATACATTCCCATGGAGCATTTTTATCTCGAAACAACATTTTTCCGTTCCATTTTTTTGCAACCTCTTTTGTTGCGGAAGCGTTGGCTTTCTGATCTGATGACGAAAATGCGTGTCAGCTGATATTGTCATGATTGACTATGGCCCACTGATAGTCGGTCGATTACGATCACTTGTTTCATTATATTTCTGCCCTACAAAAGCACCGTTTTTTTTGCATTGTTGGTTTCAGGTGCGCGGCCACGTATTACCGTTAGCTTTGCAGATGTACGGTTGTCGCGTTATTCAGAAGGCACTAGAGTCGATCGGACCGGAACAGCAGCAGGAAATCGTTCGCGAGCTCGACGGTCATGTC
The DNA here is from genome assembly GCA_037952995.1 of Hyposoter didymator. Classification (NCBI taxonomy): domain Eukaryota; kingdom Metazoa; phylum Arthropoda; class Insecta; order Hymenoptera; family Ichneumonidae; genus Hyposoter; species Hyposoter didymator. The sequence goes on from JBAJMU010000003.1 coordinate 664,268, forward strand.
CTCAAATGCGTTAAAGATCAGAACGGAAATCACGTCGTGCAAAAATGCATCGAATGCGTCGAGCCCCGGGCTCTCCAATTCGTCATTGGCGCTTTCGCCGGTCAAGTTTATTCTCTCAGTACGCATCCCTACGGATGCCGAGTTATTCAACGTATTCTCGAACACTGCACGCCCGAACAGACACAAGGCATTTTGCAGGAACTTCACGCAGCTACTGATCAATTGATTCAGGATCAATATGGAAATTATGTCATTCAACATGTTCTAGGTTTGTATTTGATGTATTCAACACAAATATACTATTTCGCATCAAACTTGAAAAAGACCAAATTAAAATCTCCAACAATTGCCACTGAATCGATTGGTACTTCATTACTTTTCGAAATGTTTACTGAAAATGTTGTGTAACCCTTTGTGGGTATCGGTGTATAAAAGACCTTTTCAACCGTTACAAAATGCTTTTTCCCTTGATTAATTTTGACGTTACGGTTCTCCACCTTCATATGCATCGATTGTAATGTTATTTGCATTTTAATTCCATTTAGAACACGGTAAAATCGAGGACAAGGCCCAGCTAATAAGCAGCGTTAGGGGAAAAGTGTTGGCTCTCTCGCAACACAAATTTGCAAGCAACGTTGTTGAGAAATGCGTTACACATGCTACAAGACAGGAACGAGCTGTGCTTATCGAAGAGGTCTGCGGTTTCAACGATAAGTAAGTCGGAAGCTGTTTTTATAATTGCCTCGATCGTTATTCACTCAACTATTTTCTATCCACTGCAAGTGAATGAAATAATAATAAAAATTTAGTGAAATACCAAATTCAATTAAGCAATATTTTCAACTACCACTTGCTAAGGTTTTTGTCGTTGCTAGAATCAAAAAGCACAGAATTAACAAACTTTTGTTTGAATGAAATCGATGGCGTAGTTTGCTTGAACAAAAAGTGGATTTCTTATGAAAATGATATTGCAGTGCCTTAAACGTGATGATGAAGGATCAATACGCAAATTACGTGGTCCAAAAGATGATAGACGTTGCCGAGCCCGCCCAGCGTAAAGTGCTAATGCACAAAATTCGACCGCATTTGGGCAGTCTCCGAAAGTACACATACGGCAAACATATAATCGTCAAATTGGAGAAATTCTTTATGAAGACAGCCTCGGCGATGGGTGTGACGACCCCAGCGGGATCATCGGCCGGAACAGGAGATCTCGGTCCAATCGGGCCCCCGGCCTCGTCGGCTGGACCGGTGCCGACACCGGCCCAACAGCCCACTCAGGTTTTATAAACAACACAGACGACACTCCCGCGCAAATAAACCGTCTTTTAAGCGATCACCGATTCACCGTAAAAATCGGTAAGGTCTGCGAGTACGCGTGAGAAAAGTAATGCAGACGACGGAAGGAAAAAATGATAAAAAAAGAGAAAAACGTATGAAGAGAAAAAAGACGAATGAATATTAAGTCTAGAGATGGAAGATACGGCGTGACTGCTTTCTGCCGTAAGAAAAGAACACAAGAACGACAGTATTTACGCTCGCAATGTTTAACCTTTCAATGAAGCCTCGATGAAGCAAAAAAGAACCCTAATACGGGGTTGTAGTGACAGAAGAAAAGGCCGAGGAAAACGGTGAAGAAGTAATTCTCTATTAATTGCAACTCGAAGCATAACGATTGAGTTGATTACAACCGGCCAATTTCATCCGTAGCGATTTTTCTAATCGCGTTCAAATCACCGATATGTTTTATTTTCATTTTTTTAATAGCGAGCGAAAATCGAAGAAAACTCGCGACACTGACAAACTTGTACGCGCGAGCATCTCAAACGACGCGGAAGAATTAATTTTCACATTTTTGATGATTGAGTCGAAATAACGGAAGGAAAAACAAAATGCAAAGCAGAGATAGTGTCGGGTCTCTTGAGCCGCGATTACTCGCTATAACGTGATGAGCGCGAGGTGAGCTAGCTGGGGTAGAGAGCTGTAAAAGTGCTGCACTCGTCGAACAAGCTGGATGTTGTGCACGGGACTGATCGCGGCGCAGCTGAAAACACGTATGAAGTTTCTACAAGGCGCCGCGATACATGTCAAGGTATTATTAAGTACGATAGGCGAACGACCGATTGGTTCGAGATGAAGAGAAAAACAAAACGAAGAAAAAGAAAAAAGAGTAATGCTTGACGAGAATCGATTACGGATAGAGATTATAGGAGCTACTGTGTGGTTCATCACACTAGCGTAGCATTTGACATGGGAGTTAAATTGAGCATCCCAGACCTGACCGATTTACTTACCCTCATTCTCTCGCCACGCCTGTTTCCCTCATCCTTGTTATTTTTCATTCGCATTGGACGCTTCGTCCCAATTACTTTTTATTTCAACTTTTAGAGTAAACAGGCAAAACAACAGCAATAACCAAGCCAAAAAGATTCAAAGTTAATAACGTTAATTACGAGAAATTGATGAAAACGCATGAGGTCTTGGGTTAGCTGTTATTTTACCAGACAAAAACAATTTCGTGGGCGAGGATAGAGTTGGAAGGAAAATAGATATTATTTTTTTTTTTTTTTTTGCCGACTCCAAGTTGTCGGCTACAATTGAAAAACCGAGAGAATCACAGAGAAATTTCTCTGCTTTTGAAGAAAACTTGGACAAAAGAGAAAACCGGATCGTTCGGTCGTGTTTCTACTTTCTATTGAACATTACTCCCGCTCCCTTTGCTAGTTTTGTAAATTGTGATATAAATTTATAAAAAGAAAATGTGCATAGATACGCCGGTTCATCCAGACAATCTCTTCCCTCCGAAATCGCATCTAAATTCAATTCTAATATTTCGTTTCTCCCGTTATCGCTTTTCCTCACTTCTCTCTCTCTCTCTCCCTCTCTCTCTCTCTCTCTCTCTCTCTCTCTCTCTCTATCTCACACGCATACACACACTTTCTTTTTCTCTTAACGGACTCTGTGAATATTGTGTATTATAATGATTAATTAAATTAAAAAAAGGATGATGAGTTGCGTTCTGCTGCCGCTTTCCAATACAAATTCAAAGTTGGGCCCAATATCTGTCCGAAGGATTTCGAAAGGCATGTCCGAATTGAAATAACTCTTCTAATCCTATATTGTAAAATACGAAATTCGTTGACAAAGTGATACTTCAGCGAAAATGTAATCGTTTCCATTATCTTCTTTTTTTTTTGTTTGTTTTATTAATTCCTCGAAAGATAACCGCAATTTCAAATAGCGTGGTGTTATTTGAACATATTTGATCTTAATTGTACATTGTATAAAAAAACAAAAGCCATCGCCACGTTCTCTCTCGAGAAATCTTTCAAATCAGCTCGCACAACGCTCGTGTAATTATATGCCCCTCTGTCAATTTCATCCCGCAACTATTTGCCTTCTCAAACTACTCTCACCCACCTTCGAAGTACAGTACACCATTGGGTTGCCTTTTTGGTGCACACACGAGTCTTCAAGTAGCTTTTCATTTATGCCCCCCGCAGCGATTCCCGCACTGTTACATGCGCAAATTTCGAAGCAAATTCCGAAAGACGTTGAAAAAATACTTCGGTATGAATAAAAAAAAAATCCAATGTGCTTGGTCAACGTAACGCGGTTCCGTAAGCGTTGAATCTTGAGAACAACAAAAAATCAGTTGGAATGAAAAACTTGTTTTATATCGGTCGGAACGAGGAATTCGAGGAATGTAATAATCGATGCGTGAAACGATGATTGAAACGCGAAAAACCGAAATTAATGCCGACGCGTGGCTCGAAGCCGATTAAAAATTGGAACGATTGAGCAACAACGTGATCTTTAAAAAAATCCAAACGGCCGCTCGATTTTCACCGAGGTTGGCGTATCAGCGACGAATATTTGAAATCTTTTAATCAACCGCATTTCATTAGAGATTAAACCGTAGCCAATCCGTTAGACATGAATATAATCATTCATTCATAAATACACATGCACATCCGATCGAGTTACATCCCCTTGTACAATGTATGATATTTCGTTAATTGTAACCAGTCGTGTGAGGGTCTTGTATAAAAATAAAAATCCGATTCAAAGTAAAAATCAATCAATAAATAAGAAAGAAAACAAATCGAAGAAAAGGAATGGTGGCAACTTTCTTTGTAAGATATTGTATATAACAATTTATTAATGGCATTGATAAATTCGTAGGTACCTTTTCTCTGAATCTTTCTACGCGCGGATACAACAAACGGACACCCTTGAACGGAAATCCGAAAGAAAAACAAACTAAAATGCGGAACGCGTGGTTGTGAAATTCTCGTTAAGTGAAATAAGAGTCATGGTTGATATCGTTCGTGGTTTTATTCATTAATCGTGCTCCAGTCAGGGATTATCGCTGCCGGGGAAAGGGGAAGGGGNTGGGGGGGGGGGGTGAGGACAATGAAAAGAAAACTAAAACATGTCCGAAGGGTACGGACTCTGTGTAAAAGTTGAGGGGAAATCGACACCAATGGAAAGTACTGCCGTAAAGATCCGAGAAGGATCCTCTGTGATTTTTGCGTACTCGAGTCGATTTCTGTCGAAGCTTTTTTCCAGATTATGATAGCAAGAAAAAACATCATACGACAGTCGGGACAGACAGACAGACATTCCAACCACCATCTTCCCTTTTCTCTCTCTCTCTCTCTTCCTTCTCTATCTCCTTCTCTCTCTCTATCTCTCTCTCTCTCTCTCTCTCTATCTCTCTCGGTCAACAGGACATTTAATAACAAGAATTATATAAATACGATATGAACATATAATGTAATAATATTTAAGGAATGACGATAGTTCCTTCATCCTTGTAAATCGCGCGTCATCTGTAAATTAAAGACAAAGAAACGCATCATTTATCATAATATACGAATGACATGGACATGTCATTCGTCGACAAAGTTGCGAAAACAAACAAAAAAAGAAAGGAAAAAAAAAAAAAAGAAAGAAAAAGGCAGATAAATGGAAGTAAAACGAACGCAAAATCTCTCTCATGTCGTATCAACTAAGATTATCGAATTATTGCTATACTATCATCTTTCATTATCAAATAATTAATTACAGCTTATGATTTTTTATTATACATACTTGTTTGATTAACGCCACCCTCTACCGATTATTCATTGATCGCTAATACTAATTGCTAGGCATATATATGTACATATTACATATATATGTATTATATATATACATATAGGAAGGTAAAAAAGACCGCATATAAACACTTTATAAATACGAATATCAAACTCTTCTAAACGGCGTCCTTCCACGATCAATACCGCTAACGATCCTTACCTTACTTAGTGTTTAGTACGAAACGTTAGTGGTACTTAAATATCTAATCGCTATCTCTTTAATCTACTTAAGCTCCTTTGAAACGAAAAAAGAAAAAAATGACACGAAAAACAAAAAATAAAACAGAATGAAAGAAACAAAAGAAGAAAAAAACAAACCGGCAACAGCAACCACAAACCTTGAAACGATTTTTTGATTATAAATAGTGTAAATTTTTTATATAGCGCGAAATATTATTGACCGTACGAAACTTGAGATGCGTCAAGCGGTCATGTATAAAACATAAATGAGGAATGAGAACAAGTTGAAGAAATTCTACATTCAATACATAGTCTTTCGATCTTTTAAACTACAAAAGTAAAAGTAAACAAAATGGAAAAAAAAAAGAACAACAAAGAAAATAAATCTTTCGTTATTTTACGCCTGATTTTACGAGATCGAAGGCACAACGGAGCCTGTTGGACATACAAACACTCGGGTGGAGCTAATAAGAAATATTTGTAGAGGTCGGAAATTGTATTTTATTCGTATATACTCGATAGCGTAAAAGCGTGCCCGATAAAGAAAATGATGAAAATTAAAAAAATGAGGAATAAATGGACTAACAGCACATTGACATCATCCGTTCCTTTGAGACGCGGAGTGCTAATGAGGTATAACGAAAAAAATGAAAAACAGGGCTAGAGAAACAGAGCGAAGCATGCCTCGAGTATATTTCTTGTAAGCGCTTTTAGCACCCACGAGTACAAACAAAACTGCTGTTCAAGCTGTCTTGGTTGAGTGTGCAAATCATTATTTCTCGGTGTATCAATCGGACGCAGTGTCAAAGAGATCAAAATTTCATTCCACCAATCGATGATAAAAATCGACTTTCTCCAAGTCGAAACCAACTGACGTGAAAATAAACAGCGTGAATATTGACTGATGAAGAAGAATGCATTATTCAAACGGAAGTAAAAAAATTTCTTGGTGTCACTGCACTCATTGATACTCCGAGAACTCTGATGTGGGTAAGAACATCCAAAAAATCGCGCGTAACCCTATAAATATTGATTATATATATATATATGAATATATTATATATATAAATATATATAACTGTATATGTATACCTTAAAAAAAGCATAAACCAATCGGTTGATGATATACATGTAATAAGTACTATTTAAATATTGTAACAATTGTATATGATTTTACTACTACTACACGCTAATTGTATTATATATATGAAAGATCTGCGACCTCCCACTTGTAGAACACACACCCTTGGACACATACACACACACATAGACATGTACACATTCACACAAACAGAGAGAATGACGCTTGACGGATATGGCGACACGTGCGCTCTAACTGACATGACATAAAAGAATATTCACAAGCGAATTCATCAAACGTCCACCTTTCATCCCATACGAAAACTGTACCGAAATCAACTGCCATAGCGCTGATGTAATTACTTGATGGTTGTTTCGCGAGGGTTGTACACACTGTGGCTTGTTTTTTTTTTCCTTTTTGTTTGTTTGTTCTCACCGAATATTATATTGAAATATTTGAAGAATTATAGCGAGGGAAAAAACATTGAAAAACTAAAAAACGTAACAAGAAAGTCGGCGAACATCAGTGGGAATGGTGCGCCCTGATATTAAGACTGATGTACAGTAGCGCGCTATTCTCTTAAGTCACGTATCTTCAATTCTTCATCCTATTCCAGACTCAAGGACCACAAATCATCGTTCGTACACTGTGAAAACACACAAAATCCACTACATTTACTCACACTTACACAAACATGTGCGTGCAACAGTGAAATTTTCACTTGTTTCTGCGGGTAAATACTTTGTGCATAATTCGATTTATACATCGTGTATTTACCCTTGAAAAATTTCCAATACGCTGGCTCGTACGACGTTTTTACGTCTCAGGTTGTAGATTCAAATAATTTTCAAACGTTCTCGAATTTACCACCGAAACGGATCTAAAGGGTGTTCAGTCTCGCGCTAACCGAATATTTGTACAGTTTCGATGCCTCCGAATGTGAAAAACAAAGAACTACACGGCGAGCGATTAAATTTCAAGTTTTGAGAATATGGATTTTCGTGATTTTTCATCATCATCCATATGTTATTGTTTGAATGATCTCTTTGATGAAATCGGTAATAAATATACGAGCCAGCGGTACTCGGGAGACCGAGCTTCATCAGCGTGGAATCGAATGAGAGGAACGCATGAAAACAAAAAGAAAAGTAACAAGAAAACGAGAATAAAATTTTTAACAATAACAATTGTATTTGAAATAGCAGGTAATTAGATAAGTGGGAAGGACAGACATACGGAAGAAGCAACAGCAACAACAAAAATTACATAACTTGTATATTAGTGTATAGAATGTAGAAACGATGAAATAGCCACAAAAGAGGATCATTTTCGACAATGTTTTTTACAACAGGCAGAGCAGTGCGAATAGATATGTCATTGTAACATTTAAAAAGAATGAAAACAAAAAAAAACAAACAAAAAACAAAAAAAAACGCATTTGAGAGCAGTTTCGTAAATGATGCATGATTAAAAACCACTAATCCCATTACTCTAACATTTAATCACACGGAGCATTAACACATGGTCAACCCCACCTACATGTACTTGTGAAATTTGTTCAGACACTACGAAGAGAAAAGAAAACATACCAACAATCCGAAAACCGTTCAACGTACACTAACGACTAAATCACAAAGGGCAACAAAACTGAACATATACACACACATACACATCACCCGCTCACACAGACTTAGCTTTTGAAATAGCCGATGAGTGAGTAGCCGAATTAATTGCGAAATGAAAATCCTAATCCGATGAAGAAAAAACATTTCGTCAGAGAGTGTCAATTATTACGACTTTTCTTTCGAAACGCGGAGAATAATTTATTTTTCAAGCTGCTAAATAACGCAATTTTTATTTTTCACTAGTTTTCTTTCTATTACTCGATCTCTCTATTCGCAGGATACTCGACACGTGTGTTTTACTAGCAATGGGAAAAAAGCATTTCGATTCTGATGGTATTCGGATTCTCCGGATGCAATTTGTGTAAATTATCGATGCACTTTGTCTGAAAACGTTCGAAACGAGAAGCTCTCGCGCCTCCCAATTTTGTTCACTTCGTTTCGTGCAATTAATTTCATTTCACGAACAGTTTTCGTTTATTCTTAGCCCCTCGTTTCATTACCTTCGTTCGTACCGTTCTTTTTTTACAATCTCATTATCGTTCCAACTAACGTTTCAGCCTCAAGCCTGTCGCAGTTTTAGCGCAATCGACAAAAAAAATCTTTAATATTTCACCAACTTATGAAAGTAATTGAAACGATATAAATCAATAAAAAAACGAGGATACAAAAAATTTAGCTGCATTTTACAGAAAAAGGGACTAGAAGTTGCAGTCGATTGTCGCACTTTAAGCTTACAGTTGTTTCGTAGGGGCTCACTTACTTGAGCCGTCTGAAGCCACTTGGATAATTATATAAACGTTATAAATAATCAATTAATCAATTTATTAAACATACTTCAGTATAGTTATACTAAATATTTTGCGTGCTACAAAGAGCATATTAACGGCGTAGATGCAATTATTGATTAAATTGTTACGATAATTACCCAATATTGCCTTCGTTGCTTGAGTTCCGACGTCTACTTACTTTTCTCGTTTATTATCATTCATTTTGTATTTTTCCGCCTTTTTTCGATACACAATTAGTATTTTCCATTCTAGAAACTTATTTATTCTCATTTTCGTAACGTCGACTTGAATATTAATTGCTTCCATGGCAGGCTACGTGGAGGCCAGGATACACTATCGAACGAAACAATTATATCGTGAAATCAGTTTGAGGAAATATTCGATCGAGAAGATTAAATTGTGGTGGATGAAAAATTATTATTGTCTACCATTTGTAATATTGAAAATGTGCGAATGATCGTTAAACTCAGCTCGTTCAGTGAAATTATTGGCAACAGTTTTTTTTTTTTTTTTTTTTTTTAATTATCCACCTCCGAAAATTTAAGCGCAGAATCCGTGCTAGTAGTTTGTCATGATTGTAGCAGCATTGTCACTCATTATGTAGGCATATTCACCAGACACGCCAGATACACAGAAAACACAAACACACACATATAAAAAAAACAATGGTAATAAATTAACGGTAATCTAAATGTAACATGTATATGATGGCTGTACAAATGTAACATTTTTTTCCATTATGTATGAAAAAAGGGAAGATTCGACGATGATAAAAAAAAAAAACTGAAAATAATCGAACATAACATAAAAATCCGCACGTGCGTTGAAAATAACGGTCGATTCCGGGTTGACCGTGAAGCGTCGATGCGATCAATTGATCCACCCGCGAGTGATTTACCAATAAAACTACTATTAATTTTAATTATAAAAATACCATTTCTGTAATAACATTATGATATAAAACCATACATTGAATGGCAATAACTTGTAGTTTCTGGTCCTCGTGTATCCCCCGATCTCACATCAAGGCATTTCTCGTCACGTTCACTCATTTTTGCCCATTCATTTGTACATATTCATTTGTAGATAAGTCCATAGGGCTGCTCAATTATTTTAACCAGTAATTCTGTTCGGAAACTCCGGACGCATGCCGCGACGATCCATTCGCTAGAAAAAGGACAGGAAGAAAGAATACACTGTGCGTCAGATTTTGTAGACACTTGTATTTTCCGAAATGTTTTTTTTTCATTTCTTCTTGCTTTTTTTAATTTTTTTTTTTTTGTTTTTTTATCAAACGCAAATATTGCGATGTCCGTCAAATACAATGATGAGGCGTTTCTATACAGAAGGAAAAAATCGTTACGCTGTAAATACGCGTTTTAACGAATTGTCGTATTGTTCGATCGACACTGTACATTCCTCGATGGGGAACAAGGGATTCAATGAAGCTTTTCCAGTCTTGTCTATCTACTCGGATTGGAAATCTTGCGTGAAATTGATTTTTTCATTTGTTGAATCGAGTCCTTGGCATTTTAGTGCAAATAACAAATCCCATTCAATCACATTTACGGCGATCACACACAAATGGAATAATCTCTATGTCGAGATTTTATTCGCTCTCTTCTTTGGAGCGTTCTCTATCGGATCTCCGGGATTTCTTCTTTCGTCGACTTGGACTACGGGATCTTGATTTGTGCCTGCGCGAACGCGATCGCGATCGATGCCTGTGCCTGCTACAAGGACATAAAAAAGGTTTCTTTTGTTTTTTTAAGATTTAAAAAAATGGCGAATGAAACGCTGGACGACAAAGGACTCAATCAACTATTCTTCTACATTATGAAATAAAACAGTACGAAAAGAATAAAGTGGTTTTTCTCTGTTAATTACCTCTCTTTATGACGATACTGCGATCTCGATCGATCGCGTTCTCGGTCCTCGTCCCTCGCGACCGATTCTTTCTCACGTTCACGATCTCTCGCTACCGATTCTTTATCACGCTCGCCCCGTTCACGTTCGCGTTCTCGTTCTCGGCCCATCGATTCCAAATCTCGTTCCCCTCGTTCCGGCCTTTCTCTCTCTCTGTCCCGTTCACGATCTCGCTCTCTGTCGCGCTCTCTCGATTCCTTCTGATCTCTCGGTGGCATCAATGGAGGAATAGAGATCGGTGGCACCATCGTTGGAATTGTTTTCGGAGCGCAATCTTTTTCCTCCTCGGGATCCGTTATGGGTATCGCCAAATTGGTAGGTTGCCATGTCTGTGAACAATCAAATATTTAAACGGTTACTACTGATGCATTGCTGATCGCAAGTTCGTAACGTTTTCGAACTTACTGGATCATTTCCCCACTGACTGTCCTGAGTAGGCTCATAACTCTGGTAATAAGGATCTGTTTCAGGAATGTAAAAAGGCGGCGGTTCTCCCGGATATCCAGGAGGTGGCATATCGAAAGCCGGTGGAATTCCCGCGCCGGGTGGAGGTACGCTCATGTCTGGAAAACCAGGTTTCCGAGAATATTCTCTCCTATCGGCAGTCATAACTTGTATCACATTTTCCTTGGGAGGAGACTTGTCGAGATTTCTCCTAGACGCAAGGCCTGAACTGCCGATCACATCTATCGTTCCTGCCATTTTCCTACCAGGTGGCGGTCCTGCGCGTTTCGGTCCCATTATGCCTGAATATTTGCTGTTGTCATTGGTAATCGCAACCTGCGGTACTCTGGAACCACCACCTGGATTTCCGCCGCCGCCACCGCCACCGGCGTTCAATATCAGACCAACACCGGATTCGCTGCGCATTCTCTTCTGACGCTCGCAATACGCTCTCCAAGTCTCTTCATTGAATCCATAATTGAAATAGTCGGTGATGTCCGCTCCTGGTTGACGCCATGGCTTGTCCTCCAACTGATCCAAGTTAAACTCATGCGCAGCAATGCCATTTATCACGCCAATCGTTTCAAATTCGTCAATACTGAATTTCCCGGGCTGCTTGTTCAATTTGTCAGGCACCCCGGATGTGTTTGTGAGGAGACCGCCTCGTTTGATATTCAAACTCCCGTAAGCCGGTGTGGACTTGATATCACCTATGACAACGTGTACGTCGTCGTCCGAGTCGGAATCGCTTTGACCTTCGTCGTCTTCCTGAGTTTGGGCTTCTTTGCCGTTACTTCCATTGGTTTCCGGAGCTTCTTCGTCGTCACCGTTGGTCGTCGGTTCTGCTGCTTCATCCTCGGGCACTGCCGAATCTTCGGTCACCTGCACGTTAACGGTATGGAAATTATTAATGTTGATGACATTTGTTTATCGTAATTATTAATATTTTCGCTATTCAACTATAATGTCATAAAGTTTTTGTTTATGAAATATCTTATCGGGACTTATTCCGGTATTCGTTCTAAAAATGAGGTTATGTCTTATACGCACTCCGGGGGGCTCATCCTGCTTGCTCTCCGGGTTTTCTTCCTCAACCGTTCCAGGTTCTTTTTCCGCAGGTAAGGAGCTATCTTCATTCTTATTTTCCACTTGTCCCTCAACCAAAGGATCGTCCTTGATGTCAACAGAATCACCGTATAACCACTGATCTTCGTTTTCATCCGCCATTTTTTCACAACTTGGTCCGAAGTTTTTTCACGTTTTGTACGATGTTGGGGGTAAACGTGATTGCTGTGTATAGTGTTATGACCAAACTATGCCTTTTGTTTGATCGAAAAAACTGTCTTTGGATTGTCGGCAAATTGAAGGGGAATCGTTTTGATGAGAGCTCTAGAAATTTGTATGGAAATATACCGCATTTCTAACAAGACGAAAACATCCAACTGGAATTTTATTCCACTACCGATTCGGGTCAATTTCTCGAGGAACTATTTCCACTTTCCCCTTAATAAAAATTGTATAAATTGCCTTATGCACTATTTCGCTTGCTGAAAAATTAAACCCACTGTTGAAATAACCGCAGACTATTTGGGTGACGTTGTAAATTGAATTTTCCGATTAGCAGAGGGAGAAACAATTGACCAATAATAAATTCAGAAATCATCAATTTAAATCGTGGGTAATTTTAGCAGGTGCCGGTAATAAAGCCGAAAGGATTAAACAATCCGATTGCTTCATAAACCCGATGATTGCCAAACTCTATTCCTCACATTTAACTCGAAGCAGCGCTGAAATGACGAACACAACGAAAATTTCAAGATATTTCAATCCGCCGCGATTGATATTTTATGTTCAGTTCTCGGAAAGAACTACAACTTATGCAAGTCAGATAACGGTGAGAATCTGGTAATTTCAGCGGTGCTGGAAGGAATGGAAAGTTGAAATTCCTGGTGACATTGCGTTCCAATATATAATCATCGTCACCGCCGGACAGTGCAAACGCCTATCCACCATAAATTGTTGCACACCCGGCTACGTACACAACTGCAAAAGTCGATGTTCAATTTGCCAAAGTCACGACTGTTGTTGCGATTTTCGCCAAAGACACATCTGGTGCGTTCTTTCGCTGTGACACACGTTACGAAGGAAACTTCTAACAGATTGCTGAATTCAACACAACTATCACTGAAAGGAGACACGAGGATTATCCACTCTCGCCCAACAGTATTGGCAAATTTTTCGTAAGTTTTTTTTAGATCCAACATTAAAAATTGATGGTATTTTTTCGTACACCATGAAAGCGTTTTTCACAATAAATTCATCTGAATATTTTTCACCATGTCGAGGTCGTTGACAACTAACCCCTAAAGTTTATTCGCATTTTCGTACAAAACAATACATCGTTTCATACGTTTGGGATTTATTATTTATACGCCCAAATATCCAACGGGAAAGAATAAACTTCTTGAATATCCATAACCCCATGATTCTCGTAATAGGCCGAATATTTTTGTTATTGCAATCAAAGATCCGGAAAATCTCAAAAATTTCGCCACAACTCTTAACCAAAAAGCTCCAATCTCTTTTGATCTGCTGTTTGATCGAAAATCAGAGAAAATTTGTATCCTGTTGTAGATTTTATATTCGTACACGATGGCAATGAGTTTTTTTTTTCATTTCTTGTTGAAAGGCTTGCCAACTATGGAAGCAAGAACGCTTGATTTTCTTACTCAATGTGATCAACTTATTTTTCAGTCTGCAACAAAAAGTTCAAACAATGACCGACGACAAATCATTATATACCTCACCCAATGATCAACCTGTCGTTATTCTGGACTGCACGACTGCTTTTAACGCTTTATCGCTTAAAGAAAAACTTTATGCTCATTACTTAAGTCGGGCATCTTGGTACGGGGGTCTAATAGTATTGGTTCAGACGTCGCCGGAATCGCCACTGATATTCGCTCTGTTTCATAAAATATTTTCCGCCGAGTCGATAGAGAAACTAAAAAAATCTGCTATAGCTGCTGGGATCAGCGAAGACGAATATACCGTAAGTTGTCCAAACTTTTAAGATGCTCAGAATCTAGAAAAATAGTGATTACAAAAAATATAACATATTCCAAGTTTGTGACTGAATTTTTTCTTAAAGCTCTCAATGGATTGCACAAAAGTCGCATTTGATGATGAGCCAGTTGTTCCACAGGGAATGTAATTTTTCTTTCATTCACAGGCATTCTTAGTATACGCGTGCAGCGTTTTTTCCAATGCTGGTAATTACAAGAGTTTCGGAGACTCCAAGATCATTCCAAATCTGCCAAAGGAAAAGTTCGAGACAATAATAAAGTTGTCTAAAGCTCACCAGAAGAATTCGCAAGATATAGTAAATATTTGGAGCAAAATAGAAAAAGATGTTTACTCGTTGGAGGAGAGAGTTAAATCTTTGGGTTTGGGAGAAAAAGGTATAACAACGTATTTCTCGAGAAATTGTGACACGCAAGATTCAGAGTTGGTCAACGAGTTTATGCAAAGTAAAGGATTGGAATGTTACAACACAAGATGTTTCAAAACTACGGAAACGTACGTAGAGTCGGGTGTGAAAAAAACGAGAAATTTGTACGACATAAAGTTGGCTTCGTTGGAGGTGAGCGAAGATCCAAAAATCACGCTGCCCACCGAAACTTTTAAAGACGCCGCTTTCAAAGTGAGTCGCGGCGACTACAGCAATTTGCTTGGTTCAGTGATCGAAAATCTTGAAAAGGCAAAAGCGTATGCCGCTGATGACAACCAGAAGAACATGCTTGACAAATACATAAGTCATTTTAGAACGGGATCGTTGAACGATCACAAAGATGGTTCGAGATTTTGGATCAAAGACAAGGGACCGGTCGTGGAGCTTTACATCGGTTTCATCGAGACTTATCGCGATCCAGCAGGTCAAAGAGGAGAATTCGAAGGTTTTGTTGCCATGGTCAACAAAGAAATGTCTCAGAAATTTGCGACTCTGGTCAGCCGAGCTGAGCAATTATTGCCCACATTACCGTGGGGAGCAGATTTCGAGAAAGATCAATTCCTCAGACCGGACTTTACGTCGCTGGATGTTCTGACTTATGCGGGTTCAGGAATTCCTTCTGGAATAAATATACCAAATTATGACGAGATACGGCAGAACGAGGGTTTCAAAAACGTCAGTCTGGGCAACGTAATTCCGGCGAATATGAAACAAGACGTCATACCATTTTTGTCGGAGGAGGATCAGGCGCTTATGAACAAATTCCGTATTGCAAGTTTCGACGTTCAAGTTGGACTCCACGAATTGCTCGGACACGGAAGTGGAAAACTGTTTAGAAAGCTCGCCAACGGCGAATACAATTTCGACAAAGAAAAAGTGAAAAATCCATTGACGAACCAACCGATCGACAAATGGTTTTTGGACGGTGAGACTTACGATTCCAAATTTGGAGTTATTTCGTCATCGTACGAGGAATGTCGTGCCGAGGCCGTTGGCTTGTACTTGAGCATCGACAAAGAAGTCATCAAAATATTTGGCTACGAAGGACAAGACGCTGATGATATTATTTATGTTAATTGGCTGTCGCTTTTGTGGAACGGTTGTGCCAAAGCTCTTGAGATGTATCAACCATCAACGAAAAAGTGGCTGCAAGCTCATTCACAAGCGAGATACGCTCTTCTCCAAGTTTGTCTCGAGGCGGGCGAGGATTTCGTCAAAGTCGAGGAACTCGAAGCAGGAAAAAATTTGCGAATGACTCTGGACCGTTCGAAAATTCCTACAGTTGGGAAACGCGCGATAGGTGAATTTCTCAAGAAACTCCAAGTTTACAAAAGTACAGGAGACGTCGAAGCGGCCAAAGCTATGTACGACAAATACACGGACGTGCCAGCTTCCGGTTCCCATCCGTGGGAACAATGGAGACAGATTGTTCTTGCTCACAAACAACCGAGAAAAATATTCGTTCAATCCAACACTTTCGTTGATGGTAATTCGTCCACTTGCCAATATTTGCCTCTTTCAATATTTCGATTTCGATTGTAATGCATTTTTCTGTTGTTCCAGACAACGACGCGAGCAAAGTGACCCTGAAGAATTATGAGGCCACCTTCGAAGGACTGATTCAGTCGTGGATCGACAGATTTCCCTCGTCCCAAACATCAACGGATCTTTTCGAACTTTGGGAAAACGATCAAAAATATTTTGCCTAATTCAAGTATCAAAGTAATTCGCCCCCTTTTTTTCTACATCAATGGAACATCATGTTTATTGTATTTTCTTATTTTTTTCCATTCTTATTTACGCGAACGCAATATTGTCAATCTATTAGTTCTCTGTTGCGAGAATCTTGGAATCTCCAGGTGCTCTATATTCGCTTCTGGTGTCGTTCGACCTATCGATTTCATATTGACATGGAGTGCAACACTTTTGTAACTAAATACAACAAATTAATGATATTTTCCATAACAATGCAATTCAATTATCTTCCCTCCACAAAACAGGACGAAAAAGATTTTCACGGTCCGTACGACCGGTCCGTATAATACGGTCCGTATTTTCCTATCCCTTTGCCCACAAAATCATTTGATCGGAACTTTAAACTGTTTCGTGAGTTATAATAATGATTTTTCATCAACAAACATCGTATTCCTGTCTCCAGACGCATACATTCGAAGTCATCGAATAATGGATTCGTAAATATTAGTCACTCGTCGTGTGTAGAGCGAGTCGTTCGTCGAGTGAACGTGACCAAAGTTCCATGTTTCACTTTTTTTGTTGAGCAAAGTGTCCTGGGTAACGGAGCCTGAGAATATTGAGATCCCGAATAATTGTAATGGTCCCATACACGGCAGAATGTAAATTCAGAATTATCAGAGGATAAAAAATTGTTTTCAACTTTTGAACGCATCCAAATCTCCGGGTAAAGTAGTTCGCTACGCCACCGCTGAACGTCACGTTTCAAGCGCCGAACCAACGCCGCACGATCTCTTTCCAACGGATTTCTGACGAAAAACCCGCGATGTTTGGCAGTTTTGGCGCGAAGCTCGCACATTCTCCATATTTCAATCAAGATGGTGCTCGAAGAAACGTTGAAGCAAAATTTTCGAACCCTCGGCGTCGAGATCACGGATAAAGCTTTTATCGGAAAATGTAAGTACGAGCCCATAAATACTAGCCTGCAATTAAATGCAAAAGACAATTGAGAAAGCTTCGATTCCGGGTTTTCAGCGGTTATGCGGGGCCATGAACTTGTAGATAATCCGAGACGCTCGACGCCTGTAAGCGTTGCTTTCACAATTTTTCCCATCGTAAGAACTCTATCGTAAAATGTGAATACCGTAAATGCATTTTATCACAGAATTGAAACGTCTGCAAAAAAACTGAGAAATAAATGTTGCCGACCGGACGTGTGTCATCTCCCCATTATCTTTAAAATCGCTCGAGGGCAAAAGCGATAGCACGATCAAATATTTCAACTTGCTGTTTAACCTCGACAGAATTTCAAAAATCTGAAAACATTTATCAATCCTCTACCGCAATTGTGTGAAATTGAAAAATCGAGCAATCGGAATCAAGCGATTTATTCACCCGGAACGAAGAACCAATCAATTTTCCACTTAGAACAATTTGATTAATTTATTGCACAGTTTTTTAGCTCCAAAAATAAAACTTTAATTTCTGTGAGAATTGTTTTTGCAAACGTCATTTTTTTCGATTGACTTCGATCCTCAATGGAGGTCCATCCATTGTCAGGAAAAAACCAAAATGCTGAGACAGTTTTTTCAAACGAGTACAGAACAAATAAAAATGTTGTGCACAGATGATAATTTTCTTTTGTGGCATAAAAATGAAATTTTGAACATTCTTTGGCTACATATTTTCATGCATTTTTTGCAGGTCTGGATCTTTGCGATATACACGATATCAGTGCAGAGGTCCTTGTTGAAAAATGGGTGGCATTTATGGTAGAAAAAAATATTGGCCTGGAACCAACCCTGAAAAGCCTCGATCAATTGGAACATTCCATTCTGAAGAAGCCAAACAAAAATGATGCTAATTCGTCATCGACAAGAGGCGAATCTTCCATACTGCTTAGCGCCAGTCCACGTTCGAACCAAAACAACGAGTATCCTTTAGCTGCACGTAGAATTAAGGATCCTTCGTCAAGAAGGTTGAAGACAAAATATCACGATCATTTGGAGACAATTTGTAAAAAAGCAGCGGAATGGGATAGAAAAATGAGAAAATCTGTTCTTCAGGCTTGTGAATGCAGATTGACGTCACAGATCAAATATTTTCCATTAATTGAACAAATGATTGGAGGAAAATTTATAAATTCTCTCTCAAAAAACTCTCTAACTAAAATTTAGAGAGTTTATAAATTCTCTACGTTATTATTCCGAAAATTGAATATTACCCACTGTCGCGATTGATTCGTTCCGAACTGACGTTAAAAATGGAAAATTTGGCTGTGACTGAAGTCGCGAAGAAGCGGCACCCAATATTGATTTTCGAAAACGATTTTTTAGCCG
This sequence comes from Hyposoter didymator, assembly GCA_037952995.1. NCBI lineage: Eukaryota > Metazoa > Arthropoda > Insecta > Hymenoptera > Ichneumonidae > Hyposoter > Hyposoter didymator. The sequence continues at coordinate 682,998 of JBAJMU010000003.1, forward strand.
AAAATTCGGGCAACATAAAAGAGAAACTTGCTTGGTACTATTTTTTCTTAACACAACTTTAGGGACGACGAGGATATCTTGGAAATTTATGGTTACAAGGGACCAGCGATCCAGAACGTGAGTAATTTGTTTATTCAATATTGAAAAAGTGTCGAATTCAAGATGGTAACGTTGTTGAAATCGCAGCGATTTTGACGTGAATTTAATAGGCGAAGAGATTCGTATCGAACAATATTTCCTGAAACACGTGGGGCGCCCTTTTCATTGTTCCGTCCGAGGATCTAGCAAACTGTCTGTATAACCAGCGGTATTTCAGCGAGAGCGTCGGCTTTCATGGGACACGATGTTGCCAGATCGTTTTCGCGAATCTCGCAAAATATCATATTTCGAATAATCGCGATCGTGTTTCCTTCGAATTTTCTCCTGTGCTTCTCCTCGCGAAACCAGAACTGACCGTCCAGGTTGACGGTCCGCAGTTTTATGATTGTATCGATACGATCGTCGTCCCTCCAACTCGAGAACAATCTCCGGATAAAGACACTGTAGCTACACATATATATTGGTATGTGTTGCGTTAAGGACCAATCGTAACGCTTAGGAGAAGGAACTATGACCATTGATACGTTCGTTGCTCTGCACATGAAGATTTTTGTGATGTACGTAAACTCGGTTTTTTCTTTTCACGTGGTCTCGAACGATATATTAAGATTTGGGGAAAAATTAAATTTTCGTAAACTAATAATCTAGAGAAAAAAATAAAAAGTTGTTTGAAATACTTTGCCCAATTCGCAATTCCGACTGCAAATTGCAACACAATTGTCAATTTGTTCGGAGCAGCCCGATACTCGAAAGTCCAGGGTTGTAAAAACCTCTCGCTACGATATTTAGAATCCAAATTTATAATAAAAATGTGAGGAAAAATGATTAACAAAGTATTCACACTGAAAATTGGTTGGAAAGCAAGATTTTTCGTCCTGCCATCTAAACTAGTTGATAAATCCAAGCTGAATGTTTTTTATTATTTTTGTTAAAATGACCATTTAAATGAACATTTAATAAGTTGAAAATTGGTCGAATGGAAAGTCTTGGCAGACTACAATTTGCCAAGAATTCTCGATCGTGTATTTATTTTTCGAGCCGTCACAGAAATTCGTCATTTCGGAAATAATTAAAAAACAAAAAAAAGTCGCCCGAAAATGATCAACAAAACAGAATACATGACCCGAAAGAAAAAGTTAGGTATTATTTTTCGTATGATTGTCGTTGACTCGGGCGAAAAATGGGCTGGATATTTAGTTATTTTGAGTAAAGTTGAAGTTTCCGTTGAACCGGGCGTAACAGTGGACGCTGAAGAGTCAGTGGCATCGTAAAATTCACCTCGAGTGATTATATTAGCAAATTGAGAACATAAAGTTGGTAACTATTGGCAAGAAAAAAGAACATGAAAATCTATGTAAATGGTGGATTTTCGTGGTGTTGAACAATCGTGTTTTAACGTTCTTTACATTCTTCCACATAACTGTGTGTATATATGTACACGTGGGTATAGTTTGAGTCTCCCGCAGTACCGAGTTAGTACGCGGCTTGGCAACGCTGTGTCCCGCGAACACGAATCTCTGTCGTTGCCACGTGAACTCGCCGAAACATCTCTAAAAACTACGAACGTTGCCACTGCCTTTGCGCACGCTCTTTCTTCCTCTCTCCTCGTCTCTCTCGCTCGCTCGATGGTTCTCATCCCGTACTCCGAGTTACCCAGAATTATCGAAACTGAGGAGTATTGGTACGTAACTGAAAGAGGGGAAAGAGGGGATTGCGAAGTAAATTGAGAGAAAATACTGCGATCTTTGTGCGGAGACTAAAGTGCGAGAAATAATGAAATTAATATAAAAGTTTACAGGTTATATTCAAATGACTTATAAATCTTGTGAGAGAAATGCTGTGGCTGAAGCCTGGAGCGGTTTCGAAGAGCTCAGAAGTGCCCAGTGTTTTTTCGCGATTCCCCACCCCCTCCGATTGCCTTCTTTGACGATGTTGGTTGCCATTGGCAAGAAAGATGGAAGGATTCGGGTGTCGTTGTCTCTTTAACGGTCGTCGACGTAAAATCACCCATAGAGCGTCCGGGCAATAAATTTCGCCCTCTCGATCCACGCTCGATGCTCCCTATCCATCTTTTTCTCTCTCTCTCTGTCTCTCTCTCTCTCTTCGTGTCTCCACGCTCGGACAACGACGATGATTTACACATGCAGAGCTCTGGCAACACTGTTCCGCACATTCTTTGCGGTAGGCATAGTGGTAATGACGTAACGAGTCTACCTGTGGACCCAATTCTTCGTTCGGGGTCCTGGTGCGTCAGTGTGTGCGCATGAGTATGTGTGTTACGTGTGTGAGTTACCTGCGCGAAGGGACGTACCCTTTTCGAGTCGTACCTCCCCCTCTCTAGTCTTTTTCTCTCCATTCTCCACGACTTTGTAACCTTTTTTCTTCCGCAGTTATCCGAAGGCTTGGAAAAAAACTCAATTTTAAAAACTCTGTCATTACGAGCTACACGGTTATTCCAACTTTTCGTATTTCCTCGCCGTCGATCTTTCACAGATTGAAAGCGAAGCTTGGAGTTTCACGAGCTATATGTTTGACTCTCTTGTTGAACGTTATACTGAACGCATATATAGTTCGTATAATATCGGTATTGTATAAGTAATCAGATATCGTGGAGGAGGGGCTGGAGAAGGAAAGGAGAACATCGAAGGTTGCGATAAGTCTGTTAACCATTCCTCGATGCTCCGTATCTCATTCTTTCTAATATTCCATTTTTTCTCAAGACGCCATGTTTGTTAAACTACACGATCGTTATTGGTGGTCACTTTGGTGGAAAAAATAGAGTTTTCAAGTTTTCAAAGTCATTTTTTATGGAAACTGACATTGGCTACTGGATTTTTGGTTGTTTTTTTGCTCGAACGGTCCAGTCGCGTCGGTTCGAGTCGTGCTGCTCGACGGGTCCAGGATCGTGTACACGGCAATACCTCTCTGTAATTCCCGCCACAAAAATCCTTCAGGTAAGATTGCCCGCCATTATCCCCACCAGCTTCGATAAATTGTTCCCACAAAGCACGTTTCCTCTGGCACTGCTGCCACCTCTACCCCCTGAGAAGCTCGCATAGTGGGGAGGAGCACGGATCTCTCACGCGCGTTACGTGCAAAGAGAGCGAGCAAGAGAGAGAAAGAATATGAAGGATACAAAGGTCGTTTGTGGAAGCTTCCAAAGCGCAAATCGCTCGGGGCAACATCGTCGGAGGAGAGGAGAAATCTCTCTCCTCCCACTCCATATTCGGCCCCTTCCTTAACCGCCATCCACAGTCCCGACCGGATTTCTTTCAAAGGGCATAATTTCAGTTTTCAAGGACGCGCCCCGTAGCCGCCATCGTTTGCGCCACGGCGCGTCTCTCCAACGCTTGTAACCGAAATCTCGTGTAAACTGGACAAAGCCACTTTTTTAGGCCGTCTCGATTTTTCGTTTCACTCATTTTTTCTCTTCAGTCGAGGGAAAAATTGTAACTTGAATTTTCAACTGTCAGCCATTGCCGTTCGCTGCTGCGCCGAAAAATCGAGATCGTTTGCGTTTCTTTTCTCGTGGAAAACGGTGACGAATCAAAACTCGTGATTTCCTCGTGCTATTTCGCGACTGCAATCAGTGGAAAAAATGACAAACAATCCCGAGATACACACTAACGAATTGAGTCCGTGGACGTCAACGAAGCCGAGCCGGTTTTCTCGATGGCGGCGACGCCGAAGCATGGGTGCGTTCGTCTTTTTTTTATTTAATTCTGATTCTTTTCTTTGTCTCACTTGCTGCCCGACATACGACTCTTTCCTCGCGATTCTTCGGATTTCTTCGGCTCCCAAATGTTCTCGTAATTCTAACCTTTCGCAAATGTCTCGTATTTAAATCGACCCAACCGTCAATAACCTCGAGTGTCTCTTTCGTAACGGAATAAATTTCCATAATCACTAGAATTTTCTTCATTCACTCCTATTTTTATTTCAACCTCGATGGCAAAGAGTGCAAAACTTTTTAACCATTCATTAGTACACAAAAGTATCACAATCAATCGAACGCGCATTTTTCAATTTTTTTCCTTTCGAGTTACGAGTCAACGGACGCGCAACAGCGTCCGACGAATCAAAACGATGCGCGCGCTTCCGTAACGCCCCGAAAGTTTTGCGTCTGGTAGGTCGTTTTGTCTGTTTCGAACAACCTGTTGCTCCCGTTTCGCGCTCCGCCGGCGTGTTACGTATACATTTATAATGTATAAATGTCTCATCGCTTTGTCGTCACAGCGCGTCTCAGGTACTAGACGGGAGTGTAATGTGACGAGAGTTTTCGTCGTTACGACCGCCATATTAATGTCTTTACATACGAATATCCGTTGGTTCAACATTCCCAAGTATATCGATGATAAATAACAGCTGAAACGGAATTCGTGCTCAATACCGAAACGTGCAATCGCCATGATTCATCGTTCCAGTGTTGGCATTTTTGCGTTATACTTAAGCAAGCGATATATTTTTTTTTCAACGATTGAATTTACATCGTGCGGTTGGTGTTTTCTGAACTCGTACGTGTTCGAAGACAAAGGAAAGATAAGAACTGTGTATGAGAAATGATTGCTCAAGAAGCGATTCTTCCGGTTGCTAACTTAGTGAAAATTTGGAATGAACACACTTGGATGTTTTTTGTTGGAGGCATTGTTTGGACGCTATTCGTGACGCAATGGACGCCAGGCGGCGTTGGCTTTCGCGCGCTGACGCTACCTGTTGCTGTTTTCGATCGGAACACGCCGACGCGGCTTTCATCTTCCCCCCTCCGCGCCCGCGTTCCTTGCGACTGATATCTCCTTGTATTCTCTTCACGTGATTCGTCGTGATATTCATAAGCCGTCAGTAATTGCCGAATAAGTTGTTTGAGCATTTATTTCTTCGTCTTTTTCATCGAGGATATAACTGCGTGCGAATATCGTAAGATTGTGGACTCGAGGAAATAGAAAACGAAAGGACGCCGAGTTTTAAAACGCGATCGTCAGTTGTCGCGTGCAACTCGCTTACTCGCGGTGTTTTTTTTTTTCCTTTTTTCGTTTCTCCACCTTCTCTTCTGCTCTTCGTGCTGCGACCGAACTTTATCTCGATTTACAGACCACCAAACGCCTCCCTCCAGGCACCCACGTTTTTTTATAAATTCTTTTCCTTTTTTTCTCGCTTTGAGTGTTGCGTGCGTTCGCACTGTCGACACGATGTGGCAACTTCTTCGAATCGATTGCGTTCTCCGATAATAACAATTCCGAACTAGCCTTTGTTCGCACGAGCGTACCAACAGTGTACTCTTTCGAAATGATACATCGAACCATTCGATCCCCGCAGTCACTTCTCTCGCGAGAAATTGTGCTTGCTTTTCTTTTTTCTACTCGCACCAAAGCCTCCGATCATCTTTCCTTCGTTCGTCCTCGTCAGCCAGCTTTTTCCCACGATCTCGTAGGATCACGTTTTTCGATGTGATTCATGCAATCAATCATTTATGCATTCATGCATGTACCGAGAATCGCACACGATTTAAATTCGACAATAGCCTTGGTTAACTCGCTACCAGCATTCCTCGTGTATTTGCTTCCTCCCTCGAATTCCCCTTGTCGAATTATATCCAAGTAACTGTATTGTTTCGGATTACGAACGTGGGAATGCCGGCTGACGAAAAATGCTCATCAAACCTGTGCACTGGGAACGTTTTGATTCGAATTATCAAGGCGATCACTTGCTCGGTCGGTAAAAATCCTCCTATACGTTTTAGTCGGAGTAACCGAATATTTCGCGAAAAATATTGGTTACACGTTGCTCCCATTTCACCAGAGAAGAAATTGCAACTTTTCTTTTTCTCAAAGTGTGAACAGTCTCTGAAAAAAACGTGGATATCTTGTTTTTGGTTATCTCTCTCGCACTCGCGCGACTGCTAGATCACCTTAAGATGATGGAGCAGTTAACCTCGAATTTTCGAAATGAAAATTCTCCGTCGTCGTTTGACTAATCAGAAAAAGCCTCTGTCAGCGGGCGCGGGACGATGGCATAAATCCGCTGACATGGGCTTTTTTTTATTGGTGAAACCGTATCAAAAATATTCAATTTCGAAAATTCCAGCTATCTGCAGCTATCTCTCTCGCACTCACATGGGCGAGAAAGCGACTGCTCCATCACCTTAAGGAGGTTGGCTACATACGACCATGTGATAAGAATTTAATAAAATTTGGTGATATCATTCTTTAGAATCAAATACGATGACACAAATTTTTCCACATTTTTCGTCATCATGGTTGTCGAATAATTGGAGTTTACAATATGCAAAAGATATACATACATATATGTGATTCCTATGCTCAAGCATGTAAACTCTAGTGATGAAGTATTTGAAAACTATGTAGAAGAAAAATCTTGAAAAATTTGTATATTCATATTTAATGCTGAAAAATATACTCACAAAATTTCATTAAATTGTAATAATATCGAATTTTCCTATGTTTTTAACATGGCAACATTTTTGTGTGTAGCCACCCTCCTTAACTCTTTTTCTTCTGTGGTTCACATTGGTTATTAACATTGCATGAAAAATGGGATGGATGACGCTTGGTTTGTGCGGCGAGGGCTCTGAAGGAGTAGGGACGAATCTGCCATTTTGCAAAAACAGCTGGGGGAAGAGAAGCAACGTCGCTGGCGCTACCTGAAAGAAAAAACGAGCAGCAGGGGGAGGGGCAACTTTAACGGATTTCTAGGATCTCACATCTGGCATAAGAAACGGGAGGGAGAAGCAAACGTGCAGCAACGATTCAGCCAAGATCATGGCCGCCACGCATTCGTCTTGCGAGCCTCAAGGTCTTCCTTCGAACGTATATTTCGTAGATCTCCCCATAACTCTTTCTCCGGTTTCAAACTCATGGCGGTCGTTCACACCAATTTACGATGTGACTTTATGAACCCGGGGACGTTAAGCCTTCTCGTCTTTCGGCCATCAATTGTCTTCCTCCTTCATTTATCAACGACGTATATCTTTTTAAAATATTCTTCTCTTTCTCCACCGAAGCAATTGAGCGTAATTAATGCCAAATCAATCGCTTGCCCAATCGATTTCTTTGCGCTTTCTTTTTGCTTGCCCGAACATTCGGAAATCTTTGCCTTTTATTTTCGTCTACAAATTCACTCATTGTGTCAGCCTCGCGATGAGATCGCAACCGACCAGCGATCGATCGTTGCGCGAGTGTCAAAAAGATGACGAGAAAGTAGATTTCCGTGTTCTTCGTTATCTCGTGAAACTGTCAAGACTTTCGAAAGGACTCTCGGACGTAATTGTGCGACAATTTCGCACAGACTTGACTCGAGCTTATTCCAGTCGATTGAACCGTCTACGAAAATATTACTTGAGAAATTTCGAGGGCACTGCTTGATAAATCGCTCAGAGTACAATTTACTCTTTGATCAATTTATTTGACAGTCTCGTGTCGTTTCGTCGTAATTCTCTCATCCGCACATGTGTTTTTTTTTTTTTCATGCTACCTATCGGAAAGTTGAAGTTATTATAAACGACCCTAAAATTGATTGGATATCGATTGAGTAGGTCGATTCGAACGATCAATCTTGATTCGAAAATGCTTCGAGAAGAGAATTCTCTTTTTACGAGAATCTTGACAGTTCGAGGGAAAGTGACTTGAGGTTGTTTTGGAAAAATGAGAAATTACCGCGGGCAAGCTCATAAACGCCATTTGCCCTGCCGCCGTTCCCCGCATTGTGAAACGCGAGTAACTGGTAAAAGTTCAACGTCATTTCCCACGGTACATTGTAAGTATAAGCGAGCAGCAGCACAATGTCAGGAGCGTATCGAGTACGAAGGAGAACCTCGATGTTTCAAATTGTTAGGGTTTTAACATAGCGATGAAGGGAGTGAAATGCGCGCGAATATATCAACGAGAGAAAGGGATCAGCGAGGGCGCGCTTGTCGCGTAAGATTCGTACGAGGCTCGAATCGCGATGCGTAAGAATCTGTTGGCAGTTGCGCGTCCAAACATACGAACAAACTCAGAGCCGTATCAAGCGCCGCGGATCCCCGAAGCGCGGTTGTGATTGGTCTGGAGATTCGTACGTGTTGGTGACCGACCGGCATTGCTGCGAAGCCGGCGACTCGCTACGCCGGGATTTTCGTGCACAGGCTCGGACGGTTCTCCGCACAGAATGTACGATAAAACGTTGCGAAACAAATGTAAGAAAGTCGAAGCTCGCGCAAGGAAAAAGGAGAAGGCCCTGGGGTTGGGAATAGCGTAAGGAAAGAATACGAAAAGAGTAGTGGAGAGACGGGAGAGAGAGAGAGAGAGAAAAGAGAAAGCGATAGGAAAAGATAGAGAGAGAGAAAGAGAGCGAAACAGCAACGTAGAGTGGAGTAGTAAAACGTTGAGTATACCACAGCGCGTGTAGCGAACGAGTAAGGAGAGGGGATGCGAGAGAGAAAGGCCGCGGGGAGGGATAGGTGGTGGGGGGAGGGGGGCGAGTCGTCGAGAGAGACTGGCCCGAAAACCTCCACGATCCGGAACGGCGAGAGAAACCGCTCTCCCCGCACTGTAGTCGTCGGTTGCTCATCCCCTCCCACTACTCGCTGTTCGGGAGAGCGCGTTATGCTCATTGCTCGTTCGGCGATCAGTATAGCGCCGTCCCTTCTTTTGTTCACTTCAGTGCATGTCATTTCTGTACGTTGGCTCAACTTCCCTGTGGAACGCCGCGGCGAGGGGTATTCGTGGAGGGGGAGGGAGGGCATTATTTCACTATCGCTTAATTTGTAATGGGAGCGAAACAAAATTAGTGCGCGCTTATCGTCGATAATGAGCAGTACTGAGCATCTCCATATACAGCGTGTATCAGACAGTNTAGAAGAAGAAAAAAAAAAAAAAAAAAAAACGAGGAAACGACAAGTTTGCACAAACGGAATGAACGAAAACGCGAACGTGGCTCTTCGTTTGTGTTTCGCGTCCCGCTCAGTCATTTTATTTTGAAAGTGCCGACAAATTGCGACCTGCTTACTCGATCTCCAGATCCGGGAATCGGACCACATTTCGAAAAAAAAATGCTTCGATATCTTCGGTGAAATTGAAAACAGTTATTAATCGCTCCAGCATTCAATTTTTCTACGTCATCAAATGTATGGACACTTATTTATATACATATGTACACGTAACGGGGTACAAGTCTCATGGTAAAAACAACGCGGGCAAACTGACGCGCTCTTTCGTTTCTCAAGCTCTCCGATGCCAGGTTAACGGCAGTTAACCTTCCCGCATCTTGGCCAACGAGATACATACGAGTCAGCAATTCTCGGGGAGTTCAGATCGCGGTCTCTCTTTCCTATCACAAAGAATCGCCACTTTAGAAGCTTTTCTAATGTTTTATATTCCATTGAGAGGGAGCGAGAGAGAAATAGAGAGAGAGTGAGAAAGAACGAAAGAAAGAAAGAGGGGGAACGTATGCGGCGAACACGCTCTCACGCGAGCGAGACAAAGCGGGGACGAGCTTGATGTTGCGGGGTTGAGCACCACTGACGCAAGGAGCAACAGGTTAGGGTAACTTTCAACGGGCGATGAGAAGGGGGCGCGCGCGCGTGTTTCTCACAGGAATATTTGTTCTCTGAGATTTTTTTTCTCGTACATGCGAAATTTATCGCGATGAATCTTGCGAGTTTGCTTAGCAAGAATGGATTTAACGAAATTATACATTTTAATGCGAAAAAGAAGAGCGACGCGGTAGAAGAGCGTTTTCATCAAGCAAACGTGCTGAGTGAGTGATGGTCTAGTGCGCATGTGTCAAAAGTGTGACTAGATCCACACTCATTAAGCAAGTTTTGTTGTAAACAACGAATCATTTGATGCCGACTGTCGCGTGGCTCATCCTCAGGTGTCTTCGATTTTTAACCACGGTGGTTCTCATCCTCAACCCTTCTCCTTCCTTTATTATTTTTATATTGCATCTACGATCGAACAATCCTCTTCACGAGGCATTCGCCAATCATAATCGATTATTTCCAAGAGATGGACACAGCCACCGATCTAATTGTTCAATTTGCTTGCTGTACGCACATGCACCAACCCACACATCAACAATTTACATTTGTCTCGAATACTCGTCATGTGAGTTATTCCCGAGTACATAAGTCATTTAACGGCCTACTACCGATTGGATTCTCTCAACGCAGCGCCAACGAGCCTTGAGGGCAATCCCATAGACGAGTATGAATTTGGTGCACGTTACTTTTTATATTCGTGACTAGATACACACTCGTCTACGGGGTATATACGAAATACGCCAATTATCGAATCCGGAAAAACACGATAACCATCATCGCATCATTCCCGAGACATCGAATTAAATTTGTAATTTTCTTATGTCTCCCCAATCATTTTTTCCTCCTTTCGTTCGAACAATCTTCGTAGCCAATCTTATCAATCCTATATTTTTATTAGGTCAAGAGGTCCAGAAGTCCCGGAGAATTGGACTCTTCGATTACCCCAATGAACAAAATACGAGCTGTGAACGCCACTTTTTCACCAGCTCGCTATTCCGTCAAAACGTTAGTACATGCTTAATTATTTTTTTACGCACAACATTAACCAATTGTTGCACGCAAAACAACCAGATTTTAGAAAAATATACAAAATATGCGTTTACGGAGATTAAATAAAAAATGTTGATAAATAATTAAATATTTTGGGANTAAATAATTAAATATTTTGGGAAACCAAAAAAAATCATCAACTTTTGTTGATTAAACAATATTCCGGCAATTTTTTTAAAAATTTTTCCTGATCGTTGAAAAGATCATGGATTTCATAAATTTTCCTCAAACTCTTGTACATTGGACTCGACCAGCGTCCGGGGCTTAAAAAAAACTTTTCCGATAAGAGGAATTTGGATTTAAAGGGGAAAATGGATTCTCGAAAATGACTCGCGAATTGTAGAAAAAATTCGAAGCGGAATGCACGGAGAAAAAAATTTGTTAAACACGCGAAGAATGTGAGTTTTATCGGTTTCTCTTTGCTAAGAATTTTTCTCGGGATGTAATTTATCATTGGTTCATTGATAACTTTTTTGATTTTACTATCGCCTTGTAGTTTGGTCGAGAAGCGAATGACTAATCAGCGAAGTCACGTGCTGAACTTTTCTCATTCGACAATCGTTGTAGTAATAATGTTAATTACTACAATCAATTTTACTCCAAATGATTCGAGTTTTGGTTTTATGGTTTTAACGGCACGATAAAATCAACATGCAAGTATTTTAATCTTCCGAATGCACACTGCTCCGTATGTGCATTGCCAACTTTGCGTTTTTCTGAAGTTTGCGTAGCGTTTCGTTCTTCCTTACGATGAATAACTATTTCGTAAACTCTCGAGATTCGAGAATCATGCCGGAAAACAGATTCGCAGCTCAAACGTTTTCACCCCAATTTGTTACAATAAATCATGATGGAAAATAAGGATTCTCGACATTATTTAAGGAGAGTGGCTACACCCAACAATGTTGCCACGTTAAAAGCATAGGAAAATTCGTAATTATTAGTTTAATGAAATTTGGTGAGTATATTCTTTAGTATTAAATTTGAATATACAATTTTTTAAAGATTTTTCTTGCACGTAGTTTTCGAGTAATTCAACACTAGAGTTTACGTTGATAAGCCTAGGATTCATATATATGTATATATGTATATCTTTTGCATATTGTAAACTCCAATTATTCGACAACTATGTAGACAAAAAATGTGAAAAAAATTGTGTCATCGTATTTGATGCTAAACAATGTAATCACCAAATTTTATTAAATTCTCATCATATGGTCGTATGTAGCCAAACTCCTTCGGGCCATCGAAATTATTAGAATTTAATGAAATTTTGTGACTATATTCTTCAGCATAAAATATAAATATACACATTTTTCAAGATTTTTCTTCTACATAGTTTTCAAATAATTCATCACTAGAGTTTACATGCTTGAGCATAGGAATCACATATATGTATGTATATCTTTTGCATATTGAAACTCCAATTATTCGACAACTATGATGACGAAAAATTTTGAAAAAATGGTGTCATCGTATTTGATGCTAAAGAATGTAATCACCAAATTTTATTAAATTCTTATCATATGGTAGTATGTAGCCAATCTCCTAAAGTAGAAAGAGTCATTGATTATTGTATACGAGGATTTACATGGAATGGATATTGCAGGGATACGCCAAAAAGGTTATTGGATAATCAGACGAGAGGAAGGATTCTACAGAAATTTGGGAACGATGTTGCTGATTGGAAAACAACGAAGCGATGGGAAGTCCGCGTGTGTAAAACGAGCGATCCTCATGTGCCGGCGCAAGGGCTGTACATGTTTGATCTGCTGTCGAAAAAAGCCGCAAACTTTCAGCGCGTATGTCGAGAATTTGGTGCACGATTATGCAGCACGTGGTGGCACATGTCGGACAAAGATAAGCCACCGATTACGATGAACGTAATGAATCAGTCGCAGACGACTTTTCGCACGTGGGGACGAGTCGTTTGCGAGATGGAAGGCCAGTTGAGCGCAACGACGGTCATGCTAGAAGGCTGCAAACCGCCACCTTCGCCCAACATGTCTTGCACGATGTCACTTGATCTCAAAAATGTCCAGAGCTACTCTTTGTTCCCCGGCCAGATATTAGCAGTCGAAGGCACTAATCCCAGTGGGACAAAACTTATTGTTAACAAAATGTTCTCTTCCGGCTCGACCGAAGCACCACCAGCTTTCAAACTCCAAGACGATATACACCTCGTTGTCGCTTCCGGTCCGTACACCAATTCCGACAGCTTAGATTACGAGCCTCTTTTCGAACTGATGCAACATGTTGCCGAAACCGAACCTCACGTTCTCATACTCCTTGGACCGTTCGTTCCCGATAATCATACCGACATTCAGAACTCCAACGTGCTCGATACGTTTCAAGAATTGTTCGAGGAGCTTGTTGGGAAAATCATGAAATACGTCAAAGGGTACGTGATGAATGAATGAGAAAGAAAACTCCGCGACACGTTGCTCTCTGAGTCAAACATTCCTCCCAGAAGAATCGCCGCCAGTCTTTTCACAGATTCAAATTCGTCGTTTTTTCGTTTCAGCAAATGCACGCGGGTCGTATTAATTCCATCGTATCGCGATGCTCATCATGACCCGGTATATCCCACGCCTGAATATTTCCTTCCGAAATCCCTGCAAACTGCGAATCTTCGCCTCATGCCCGATCCTTGCATGCTCGACATCGAAGGCCTCACAATTGGCGCTACTTCCGTCGACATCATACGGCAGTTGGGAAGCGAAGAATTTGGTCTGTGAGTATCGAATTTCGAATATTTTACGTTTTAAACGAAAATTATTTGTTTCTTTCGAATATTTCGATAATTTGTTTAAACGCTTGCCGCGTTGTCAGTATCCCTCCGACTGACACATGAAAATTCAGGATATTACTTTGAACCTTTCCAAATACGAATATCCAGAGAATCTGTTTTTAACCAATTGTCAAAATTGCAAATAAAAATCAGCAAAGAAGCAATGTGTAAAAAAAAAAAAACCTGGGCACCCAAAGCACCGCTGGAGAGGGAGCCTCTCGGGCGCTAATAACTTGTAGTAATTCTAGCTCGAAGTCGCCCTTGGGGTCATTTAGACCCCTGGTTACCACGGAGGGTTACTACAAAAAAAAATGCATGAACAGTAATTTGACTCAGCAGGCTCACTCACATTTATTTTTTTATTTCTCCAGAAATATGCCGGGTACCGATCGTCTGGGACGATTGGCGAATCACGTATTGACCCAAGGTTGTTTCTATCCGCTTTACCCACCTTCGAAAGAGATAAACATCGACACAGCGCTCTGGGAACAATACGCTTTCATGTATCGGCAGCCTCACATCCTGCTTCTTCCATCGGACATGAGACATTTCTGTAAATGGTTGAATGGCTGCCTCGTCATAAATCCGGAAAGACTGAACAAACACTCGTACGCTCGCGTTATCGTCAGACAAAGTTCCGACGATGCGTGGACTGACCAACAGGTCGATTGTGAAATACTGAAAATTTGATTCCGCCTACAATTTACCAAAAATACTGATTTGTGAATATTTATTCTTTGTTTTGATAATAAAATTGAATAGTTTTTGAACAGAGGAAAAAAAAACTTTTTTACTGTTATGCAATCTTTTTCGTTGCTCCGTTAATTGCGAACATCCGGATCGAAGGTCTAAGGAAATTCCGACGATATCGTCAAATGGTTTGTTTTTCGAAATTATTTAGAAAATGAGGGAAAATCCGTTCGGATATTTTTGATCACGAACTGAGCCTGGTCCTTAATTTTTACGTCGATGGTTGTGCTTGAGATGGAACAACTTCCGGGGATAATTTTTTCGTGTAAATTCCTTGGCAGGAAATAAGCAAAGTCGCATAAACGTGTCTCCCAATTTCCTTAAGAAAAATTCTAAAAAAAAGGCGATCCCCGAGGTGCACGATGATTCGTATTTTTGTGGATGTTTTATTTGTTTAATTTCAAAATTCGAACGAATTCCCAACAACGCAACTGAAACTTTCCCGGACTTGCAATTCGACTGTAGAAAATGAAGGATCGAGAGAATTCGTTGGGAAGGAAGTAAATTTTTTCGAAAAAGTCAAGTTTTTGATGGAGAGAAAGAAGGAAAATGGTGGAATTCACTGTGAATCGTTTCGTTGCGTTTCATTATAATAGTTTCCGTCAATTCGTCGTCCTCAAGGTCAGCGGGAGAGCCAAGTTTCCGGCGGAGCACGAGGTTACTTCCGCCACTGTTCCAGAGGGGGCAGCACTAAGCATAGCCAAAAAGACGCGGATGATTATTCCGGCGGGCTGGACTTGTGTTGTGTGTTTTAGCCGTGAGCGCGTCGTGGCGCCACATTGTGCAATCCCGATCACAGAAGTTTTTCTGCTTCTAGTGGTTTGTAGAATCGGCCATTGCTCGGTTTATTCGTGATTTTTCGCGGAAAAAAACAACTTGTTTAGTGCGCGCGTGTGCGTGTGACGTCGTGAGTAAATTACGCGAGGATTTACAGATGCTGAGGTGAGTGAGCGCATTGTCGGCCAGTGAAATTATAGTCGCCAATTCGCCAATATACTAATGGCTCCGGATGGAGAGGGGGGCGAGGGGACTTCCTAAAACGTGACCTAACTCGTAAAGTGCCAATAACGCGGCAACCATCTTTGTTATCAACCCGCGCGTGTGTACATACGAAAAACTCTTCTCGTCTCATTCCCGAGGCCCCCCATGTATATGCCTCGTTTCTCGGGAATGAAACGAAAATATTGAAAAGATAATACAAAGCTTGGCCATTAGCGAGTTTCCTTTTCAACGTGCGAATACTCAGTCGCGATCAACAAAAACGTCGCGATGGGTAGAAGCAAAAAATGACGCATGTCATCCTTACGTTTCACAATATAAATCGTTGCGACCTTGATTCTTTTCGTTGCGAGAGAAGTGCGTTACGAAATCGTTTCTTTCTTTGCTGTTTAACCTCGTCAGACAGACATCGATATTCGGCGGAGTCTTTACAAAAATAAAGGAAAAGACTCTGTTTTTCAGTTGTTCGTTTCTCTCATGTTTGCTTTCTGTTTACCAGCCACGACACTTTGTCTCTCTTCGGCTTTTTCCAAGTATTTTCACTTCGCATATATGCTTATGAAAACAGCATAACCTCAAAATGATTGTCCATGCGAAATTAACTTGCGAAACCTCGGACACAAATGTTCTGCTTCATGCAAATCTTCCAACTTCTCAATGAGATTGCATTTTTGATCCTTTTTTTTCGCAACGATCATCTGTACGTGCGGGAAATTTCGTCTTAGTAATAACTGCAAGTTTTTGCATTACGAATTCCCGAAAATTTGAGTGTTCCTCCGAACTTGTTTTTCGGGAATCACGACTGTGTCGCGACTCACGAAGTAGCAAATAAACCAAAAACACCACTCAACGTTTTTTTTCTTGATTCGCTTCATTTGGAACGATTCAATTTTTCGATTTGCCAAACTCGAATTAGACAATTGTCAAAAAGTCCTCTTCTTGTTTCCTTCAGTTCAGAAGAAATCTTTTGAAGAGGTTGGCTACATACGACCATATTATAAGAATTTAATAAAATTTGGTGATTAGATTCTTTAGCATCGAATACGATGACACAATTTTTTCCAGATTTTTTGTCTACATAGTTGTCGAATAATTGGAGTTTACAATATGCAAAAGATATACATATATATACGTGATTCCTATATGCTTATGCATGTAAACTCTAGTGTTCACTCGCTATGTAGAAGAAAAATCTTGAAAAATTTGTATATCCATATTTAATACTAAAGAATATACTCACCAAATTTCATTAAATTCTAATAATTTCGAATTTTCTTATGCTTTTCACATGGCAACATTGTTATGTGTAGCCACTCTCCACGTTACATAGATACACGAGAAAAAATGATGATTTCGAGCGTCAAACCGATTTGAATAGACCGTTGACGTGATCGGTGGTACGTGCGCGCATGTATTTTCAACTCCGGCGTGAATTACGTGTAGCGGAGTACTATGACTACAATATACGAGAGTTTATATCGGGAGCACGAAAAAGCGAAAGTGCCATATTGATCGGTCTATACGAGTTGTGAGGAAGCAGCCAGTAGCTGTTTTGTTTAGTGACTACCTCAACCCCGCGCACAACTTTCGGCTCATACAGGATGACACAAGAAAAACAGTTCTCGTCTTTCGCTGAATTCAAATCCATTGTGTCTTTCTCCAGAAGAAGCAAAAGTTAATGTCGCGTGACGATGAACATTTTTCGACTCTTTCATCGTTTCCGCTATTTTTTTTGTCACGAGGCTGCGCGTGGCTGCGTTCGTTTCACGTTGATCGCTCGAGATTTGCAGTGAAAGCCACCACCGAAACAAGATTCAACAGCAGTTAGGCTTGCGATTTCGATATTCTCCAGCACCACGCAACTTTCGTCTCGGAAGTTCTATGAATTTCTAAATAATAAAAAAAATCGTTTTTTTATCTCCTGAGATAAAAAAAATGCTGATTAAATAAAAAAAAATGACGAAATTTCAAATTTTTCGGGAATTCACGAAAACAGCTGCAAGTTTTTGTCTATCAGCGATCTATTCGTTTGATTGATTCGCACTCATGAAGTTGCGATGCAAAATTTAGAAAATTATCGCCACGTACCTCCATCTTGCGAGTTTTCCGATGCACTTATGGTAAGAGCCTTGGGGAAGATTTGTAGGACGGTCTGTATATGCTTCGTACATGTATGTGAAGAGCAAGCAATGTACTACGACGATCAGAGAGCGAGAGGAGATAAGAGTTATCACGCCGGAAAGATATACACGATTCTTCGTCTTTCTGTAAACGCGAGACGCGTCGCGTACGTAATGAATCGTCGAGCGTGACCAGAAATGACAAAATTGTGTGCACTCTGCGTACACAAAAATCATACACCGACGTTAAACCGATGAACTTGTGTCGTTTTTATCTGTGCCCAAATTTGCGATAAATATCGTGCAAGTAATGAAAGAAAAAAACACTTGTGTATACGCTGCGAAAGATTGCGATTGCATCGAGCATTTCCGATCATTTCTCGCGCACCGACATTATCCGTGGAATGAGAAAAAAATTCAGCGTTTTCAGAGATTTAGCAAAATTCGGAAATGATGGGAAATTTTGCAGAGATCGTCAGCAAAATGAACTTTTTCGATTTATGACTATAATTTTTTTGTCCTTGTCAATGAATCCTGTCGAGTCGTCATGTTCCATGGAAAATCGCATTTTTTCAACCGATCGAGGAAAATGATTTGAAAAGCAAATTTGAAGCATGTCCAAATTCCAGAGACGTTGAAAAACAATTTTCCATTTCAATCGATTCAGTGATTTGATATCCTCGAGAATTCGCAACGTGAATGCCGGATGAATCATAATTCTGAAATGAATTCATTTGGGGCTATGACGACAGGTACTATGCGTTCAGTAATTTGTGCAGACTGCCGTTTGCACACAAAGCTTTGATGAGGAGAATCGGTTGGATCGTCGCGGCGAAGGAAAATAGAAGGAGGTGAAAAAGAATGAAATGGTTTGTTTTCTTAGCAGGCGCGATCACTCGATTCATTTGAACGTTTACTTTTGTTTTGTTTTTTTGTGGCAGTGAAGATAGAGGCGCGCCGTTTACGTACGCGGCTCTGGTGGGTTGTTTGGGCGAACGTCGCGAGGCCGTGCGCAAAAACCGTCGAAACAGTCAAGTTCAAGGCCACCGCCGACATCGCCGCCACTATGCTTTTTTTGTTTTTTATTCGCTACGGAAAACCTGGTCCGATCTTACAACGCTTCGTGCTCGTTCTCCTCGGCTATTGAATCTTGTGTTTTCTGTCTGTCTGCCTGTCTCTCCTCTTTCTCTTTTCTTTCTTCCTTCTCCGCTCGAATTTCTCGCCGCTCGGTTCGCGCGCAATGTCCACTTTATACATATATTCGTAATTCCTTTGCCAACGCCCCCGTCCAAATATAGAGCATCGCATCCCCCCGAACGATCTAGTGATAACGTCGTCATGGGACATTCGCGGCGACTCCGGTGTTATGAAAATTTTTTTCATTTCGTAATTTTCCGAAGAGACGTCGCAATTACGTCGGTATCGGAAATCTCGAGGCTCGTGGCGCGCTGATCCGAGCCACTGTCTTTGCAAAACAAAGATTGCATCGATCGCAAATATTCTTCAATAATAAAATTCAGATTGAATCGAGAATTTTTCTCGTCCAATGAAATCCATAGAAATGTCTGTCGGTCACAACGACGCTATTGAATCTATTTACTTTTCGCTATATTCCCAATGTCCCAGTTATCACAACGTATGAATATGAAATGTCATGGAGCTCAACTAGAACGATAACCGTTTAGGAATCGAATTCTTGTTTTTCGTGTACGAAGAGAATGAAAACTGAGAAATTATCGGTGCGGAATCGAAACCGGTGAATACTTTGAATTTCAAAGTATTTATGATTCTGAAGTTTGAAACAATGAGATTCGACGAAAAATATTTCGAATGTTGTTTATTGAATTTTGAAAATCGTGGCAATTTTTTGTGTCCACTGAGTTTTTAGGTCGCAAGAGAGAATTGTTTTATTGTCCAGACCAAATATTGAATAATAATTGGGAGCTCTACTGAAAAATGAACAGAATTTTGTTGCATTCCAACGATGCAAACATCATAAGTATTTTCTCTTCTGTTTTCGATTTATTTCGAATCCAAAAATTACTCGCATTCTTTTTTTATTTTACGGCAACGATGCTCGATCGAAATGCATCGTTATCTAATCGGGCGTTAATTCGTCAATCGTTTCACCCAATCAACCAAGGTATTCCATGATCGCAACTTGATCAAGGGACTGACTATATCTGACGTTTTGATAAGGCAAAAATTTGATTGTTTCGCTGTGTACGAATGCGTGGACGAAAAATCGCAGTGGTGAGATTTCGAGCTTGTTTTTTAACGAAAAAAACATAAATATCGATCTCGACCGAGCAAAGATTCGATCATATTCATGTAGCTTTTGAAATAATTATCCAAACGTCACTTCTGCGGGTGCGGTGACAAATCGATTTTCGAGATTTTAATTATACTCTCAAGTTTACGTTGCTGCGGCTTAATGAAAGAAAGTAATCTTAGAATCTGCAATCAGATAAAACCACCGAGCGCTTTAAATTTAACGTCGGTTATTAATTTTTTTTAGGAGACTTTCCTCCGTCGATTATTTTGTGTTTTTTATGCAGAGGGTGTCCCTAGAGTCGTCTCGAGTGATCGTGGAAGTTTGGAGAGAAAAATAGTTGATTAATTTTTTCTGATGCTGGGTGTTAATTAATTAGCGATTGTCGGATTCATCATTTATTTTTTATTTTCGTCTTATTATCGGAAACAACATGGTTGACAATTTTGTTACGTCCTATTTTTCGTTAGCTGAGTGAAAATATTATTCGAACTATGTACATGCCGTCGAGTCAACGTAATTGTGACGTATCGAAGAACGCGTTCCTTGCTGGCTAAGAATTCAACATGATCCGGTGTGTTTGCTCAATGTCTTGTAGCGTCTCAAGGTCATTCCGGGCTCGTTCGATTTGTTTAGACGGGAGGAATTCTCTGACGCAGATATCGAGAGCATTTTATAAATCGTTTTTTTTTTCGTCACTGTCATCGAAACAATTGATTTTCGAACCAAATTTCCTTTCGGACCGTCAGCGCGCGCTACTTGGTTCCGAAATGTTACCTGCTGAGAAATTTTCTCACATCCTCCGTCTCAATGTTTGACGAGTTATTAGAAAAAAAAAATTATTTCGTGAAATTTTCAATTTTTTATCGTTTTATCAAAATTTTGAGTGAAAGTTTCAAAACTTGACCGCTGCCAAGCAAGACTTATGAATAACACAAAATTTTAACTCTTTAAAAGTTCCTCGTGTGTTTCAACTCTCGCCCGTCCAGGCACAAAAGCCACGTTCCAGGCGTTTGACAGCAATCAGCTGATTTGCACGTTCTTTTCATTTGATTTTCATCGTGACAGAGTCCCTTCCGTACGATCGTGTGAAATGTGCTGTCCGAATACCCGCGAGGGATTTAAAATATTGGTGGAAATTCATATCAGTCTGGAATCGTTTGAGCAGGTGTTTCGTGAAGCAATTTTAAATGTTTGCATGCATGTGGAAGTGACGAAACAAAAGGTTAATGTCAAGTAAAGATCGAGTTTCGACATGCCGCGTAGCCTTCAATAAATGCAGATGAAAAAAAAATCTCCCCCGTGAACATCGAATTTCGTCCAACTGAAATAAAGAAAAAGAAAAAAAAGATCGCTTCCCTGGAATTTAAGTGCAACAACAGGGATTCGTTGTGATTATCTCACCTGCTTAAAGAGTTTTGGTAGGAAAGTCTTGAACCTGAGTGAGGGTGAGGTTGAGAAACCTCACCGAACCTCACCTCGAATTTTCGAAATCAAAATTTTTCGATATCGTTTGACTAATAGAAAAAACTCCTTGTCAGCGGATTTTTGCGATCGTTCAACGCTGACTGAGCTTTTTTTTATTAGTCAAACGATATCGAAAAATGTTGATTTCGAAAATTCGAGGATCTTAATCTCGAGTCACCCTTTTCGTATGCAGAGTGTATTTGCGGGAGTCGCGTATTCTTGGTGATTGGTGCCGCGCGCGCGTTATACCGTTGTGTCACAACACACCGGCTTGGCCAAGTAGCACCGGCGTTCGCAACAGTCGTGCGCGGCCCGCCGAGCCGTGAGCATCTGTTTTTTTTTTACATCGCGTTATGACAGTCTGTATGTTGTATATATCGATACACACTTATACATATAAATAGATTTCTTTGGAGATACACTTTCGAATATACGTGCTAAACTGAAAAAAGGGAGGGGTGCGTGAACCCGCCAAAATCATTGGACCAGTCGTTCCCAAACCTGCTCTCGACCAATGGTGCGCGCGTGAGTGTATCAACGCGTGTTACACGTTAACGTCACATGGACTTTGTTTTCACTGTTTTTACAAAATAAATAAAATCGTATCGACATTCCGGAGTTGAAAAATTGCGCCTTCGAGTGTTGTAAATATACAATTAGAATTTTAATGGGAATAATCGATCGCAGAGAGCGTTGGTTGAGAAAAAATTGACAGTTCGGTCGTCGAAACAGGAAATATCACGTTTTTTCACGAAGCATGTACGGCACGGCCATGGACTCCTGGATCTATGACGTGGTAGGTGCAGTCACAGCGATCATTTAAAAATTCGATTTCACTCACGATTACGAGCGGCCATCGGTCTTCCCTGTCTTTTTTGCTCGCTGACTAATCTTAATGAGTGGAATTTTCGCGTAAGTTAGATTCTTCGTGGTCTATTATGGATTCGTCTTGCCGCTTTTATCTCGTAGTCTCATATGCATTGTAATCGCGTATCTGATGTAACTCCAGACACAGACACACACACGAACCCACTTGTGCATTTATGTAATTGGCAGCGTTTCGATCGTTCGACGTTGATACGACCATTTTTAATGTCGGAATTGTTACTCTCTAGGCTTTTTCGTTGGACAGTTTTGAGAATAGAAAAAACGGTTGTTTTTATTGACATGCCCCCCGCGAATTTTTTACTTTGTTCTTGAAATCGATCGCAACGACTTTGAAAACTTCTGAACCAAGTTGCGGATTTTTAAACCGAATTTTCTTTGTTTTGAAACTCGACGGACATTCTCTAGTTTTCGGTTCACGTGCGTGACCGTTGGGGCACGACAAACAAATAACACCTACCTCTGTTGGCCATTCGAATTGAGGTTAAGGAGGGTGGCTACACACAACAATGTTGCCATTTTTAAAGAATAGAAAAATTTGAAATTATTAGAATTTAATGAAATTTGATACAAATTTTTTAAGATTTTTCTTCTACATAGTTTTCGAGTAACTGAACACTACAGTTTACATGCATAAGCATAGGAATCACATATATATATCTTTTGCATATTGTGAACTCCAATTATTCGACAACTATGTAGACGAAAAAAAAAAAAATGGTGTCATCGTAAATTTTTATAATATCGNATAATATCGTCGCATGTAGCCAAGCTCCTTAAGTTATAGAAACGCCAGTGCGAAAAATACATTGGAGTCTTCGGTGCCTGTTTTCTTTTCCATCCATTATTTAATTGTTACACGCGGTCGTTGTGTATTTCACTTCTTTCTCAATACCCACGTCAGTTCAGTAATAATAATAAATTTGAGTCTATTCGCGTTGAATTTCATAGAATGACAAAAAAAAATTCTGCATCGAACGAAATTATCTTCAGATGTACGAAAAACTATTTTTCATAATTTCCATTACACAAAATGAACTAAAGTAAATAAGGAAAAAATCTCAGTCGACATTTTTCGTCCAACGAAAATGATTCTGTTCTACGAATAAACTTTTCTACTTCTCAGAGTGCGTCTCAACGATCCATCATATTTTTCGTTGCACTCGAAAAATATGCAGCTTGATGCATTCAATTCTGTTCCACATTCTAAAAAAAATTCCACCGCATTTCACAACCAAGGGATCGAAACATTTCGATGGATTATGGCATCGTAACGAAAGATCGATTATAGGCTATAATAAACGAGGCAAATTAATTGACTGGGTTTCTAATTGAGTTCGTCATTCCTCTAATTTCATTGACCCATCCTATCCGAGCTTCTGTTTCCCACAATTACCACCTTCCAACCCTCTCTAACGCTGTTATCTATATTTTTCAACTGCAGTTTGGCATAAATAACAAAATCCATTTATTCCTGATCGCTTCGTGCGTATAAATGTCCAAGCTACGAACATACTATTGAATTTGATTTTTTTACGAATACTGGAAAATACTCACGGTCTCAACAATATTTGAACGACAAAGGTGCAAAAATATACACGACTTTGTAATGATGAATTTTTTCTTCAAGTTTACAAACATTCCTCTCGAAGTTCGCTCCTTCTCTGCCCCCACCCCTTTCCGCTTGGTCGTGTCTCCTCCAGTATCCGGAGTGGCCTTGACAGTCGTATACATAGATTTTCGTGCGAGCCTGTGTGCGTCGATAAAAGCAGTCGACGATAGCTACGCTGCCACTTTGTAGCTGTATACATTGTGCAAAACGCTCGTCACTAATTTATTGCCGCCCCTCGCCTTCCTTTGACCAATGAAATGGTTTTCTCACAATTTTGGCTGCCGCGAGGCCCAATAGCTCAACGTGGTTTCAGAATATTACATTTTGACTGAACGATCGCTTTTTTTTATTTTACAAACTTTGTTCTTCCGAACCCGAACCCTTGGTCTTTGTGGAGTTTGAAAGAAACGTTTATTTTCATGGTACACGATGTCGAAGTTTGCATCGTTGAAATGCAACGAAATTCTGTTTTTTTTTTTCTGGAGCAGGTCTCAAGATTCAATATTCGGTCAGGACTGGAAAAGGATCTTTTCTGAGGATCCAAAACCAAAATCGGTACGAAAATTGCCATCGTTATAGAAATTGAACAAACATCCAATAGAAAAAGTACTTTTCGTTGGATCGCAACATTGCAAACAAAGATTTATGGAATAGGGACGTTGTTCCAAAATTTCGGGCTGTGGCTCTAAATAAGTCAGTGTGTCGACGCAAAAGGGTCATAAGTTGTGAAGCCTTTTGGATACACAGAAAAAAACATGCTCGACAGGTGATTCATTGCATTTCTAGAGTCACTGTGAGCACCGACACGAAGCACGTATTTGAAATATGAATTCGATGATGGTTTCGTTAGGAATAAGATATTTTCTCGACATCTCGAACATCGCTAATACGTTTTCGAAATTCATTTTGTCTGTTCGAGAGTGGTGGCCCACAATTTGGCTCGTTTCCAAAAAATCTTCGGTCGAATGATAATGTTTTTTTTAACAATGTTGATCTTCAAGCAGCTCAACATTTTTCTCACATGTTTCTTGTCAAACGACGACAGTTCTGAAACTTTTCCATGGTCATAATCGCGCTACACTTTCCACCAATGTTTCGTATTTTTCTGAAGCTAATTTGACGTCGAGACGGGAACCAGGTTTTTTGAAAGATTTCATCAGAAACATGCGATCTAGAGCGTTTCTCGCGAGGTTTCTCGTCTCGTTCGTTCTGGATGATGAATTCTTTCCCGAATTGTTGCTTTTTTCAAAAATAATTCGACAACGTTTGATTTATCGGGAAAAAAGTTGCCAAGTATGTCGCGAAGGAATTCCCGACGATTCTTTTCTTCGAGTTTTTCCGATTTTCGTCAGTCTGCAATTTGACGAGTCACCGTGGCAGGATAATAACATTAGCTCCGCATTTCATCGAATTACTTTTCTGATTGGGCGGAATGGGAGTTCTGAAGGATTTTATAGGTCGGAAAAAAACAAGCATTTTTGAGCCATCTGAACCAATAGACGTGAATAACGTTTGGCTCAAATCGAGCGTTTCGGAGATCATGAAATACATGCATAGTTACGTTGAGTTTTTCCATGCTATGCAGTTCAAATTTAGTCTCCACTTAAGGAGGTTTCATCACGAAATCAAATTAATCAGAATTTCATAAAATTTGGTGATAACATTCATTGGCAACAAGTATAGAAAGACAAATTATGCCCCAATTTTGGACCACATGGTTATCGAATAACTGAGAGTTAAATTGAACTTCTCATGCACTGAGAATATATGCAGTACTCTATGCTGATAGACGCGAGTATTGCGTGGTGGAAAAATCTTAAAAAATTTGTACTGTCGTATCTATTATTAAAGAATAATGTTTACCAAATTTTATTTTGTCATGTTGCCATGTTAAAGACATAGGAAAATTCGAAATTATTAGAATGAAATGAAATTTGGTGAGGATATTCTTTAGTATTAAATATGAATATACAAATTTTTAAAGATTTTTCTTCTACATAGTTTTCGAGTCATTCAACACTAGAGTTTACATGCATAAGCATGGGAATCACATATACATATATGTATATCTTTTGCATATTGTAAACTCCAATTATTCGACAACTATGTAGACGAAAAATTTGAAAAAAATTGTGTCTTCGTATTTGATTCTAAAGAATGATATCACCAAATTTTATTAAATTCTTATCACATGGNNCTATGCTGATAGACGCGAGTATTGCGTGGTGGAAAAATCTTAAAAAATTTGTACTGTCGTATCTATTATTAAAGAATAATGTTTACCAAATTTTATTTTGTCATGTTGCCATGTTAAAGACATAGGAAAATTCGAAATTATTAGAATTTAATGAAATTTGGTGAGTATATTCGTTAGTATTGAATATGAATACACAAATTTTTTAAGATTTTTCTTCAACATAGTTTTCGAGTAATTGAACACCAGAGTTTACATGCATAAGCATAGGAAGCAGATATATATAGGTATATCTTTTGCACATTGTAAACTCCAATTAATCGACAACTATGTGGACGAAAAATTTGAAAAAAATTGTGTCTTCGTAATTGATTCTCAAGAATGTTATCACGAAATTTAATTAAATTCTTATCACATGGTCGTATGTAGCCAACCTCCTTCGGTCCTTCGAAATTATTAGAATTCAATGAAATTTGGTGAGTATATTCTTTAGTATTAATTATGAATATACAAATTTTTAAAGATTTTTCTTCTCCATAATTTTCGAGTAATTGAACACTAGAGTTGACATGCATAAGCATAGGAATCACATATATATATATATACGTATATATTTTGCATATTGTAAACTCCAATTATTCGACAACTATGTAGACGGAAAATTTGAAAAAAATGGTGTCTTCGTAATTGATTCTCAAGAATGTTATCAGCAAATTTTGTTAATTTCTTATCATATGGTCGTATGTAGTCAACTTCCTTAAATTCTTATCTTTTTAAAACCTTATGGGTTTTTAACATGGTTTGGCATCGTAACATTGTATCGTCGTGATCCAACTTCCTTAAATTGTAATAAGAGTTCGAGCGAAGGTAACGCAGTTATTTCGACATGAGACGAGACCTGCAGATCTATGTCGAGCAAGAAGCAGTTAGAAAATCATTATTTTCCCTCGGCGTTCGTGCCACAGGTAAGAAAAGTTGGATCGACAGGAAAATGATAAAAATAGCTCAAGGTGAAAAAAATTGTTTTTTTCGTCATATACATTCAAAAAATCGACTACAGTTTCTCGCGTACTCAAAAAGAAACGATCGACGCGACAACAAGGCAAATATTCCACTATCAAATATTAGTTACACATTTCTTATTTTGATGCCAGGGACCATACGCCGTTGCTGGAATCAATTTCTCCGAATTACAAACATGCCCGCCGTTTCCCCGTTGCTTGCTCCATTTCGGAAGATTATGCCTAAGGATTTTCTTTCGGTATCGACGTTTCCAATAGCTCGTATCCCCGCAAGGCAGGAACTTGATTTCGTTTCGTACCATCGATGTTTTTCGTCAGGGAATCCCGACCTCAAGCCCACACGTCAAAATTGCTTAGAACCCACCTTCCTAAGGTTTTTTTTGTCTCTACTAACCGGACTNACTGTACATGGCAATTTCGAAAGTCCGAGTCGTGCACATTTCTCCAGTTTTTTTTACTCGAACGCGAGTTCGCTTTGTTTTGGACCGGGATAAATAAAAGAATCTTCTGCCAATCGGGACGTTCTGTCGTGCCAAATTGGATTTTTTTCCTCTGCATTTCTTTCAATTGAGATCCTGAAAATTTCCGTAATTTGGAAAATTAACGGAGAAAGAAGGTGGGAAAATAAGTGAAAATAAATTTCTCCTTTCTTTTTGTTAAAAAACGTTCGAGCGCGAATTACAATTTCGCGTTTAAGTTTAAATTTTCTCGAAAAACGTGAATTTTTCGCTCGGAGAATTTTCTGATTTGGAGATCGATCGGACGAAGATAAAAATAGAGACAAATGGTACGATCTTATCGCGCGAACGGATGGCAATTCGAAAAGCGGAGAACAGATGTAGCCAGCCGGCGGGTCGACCGGGCTTTGGGGAGGGGCAGGGTGGCGGTGGAGAGGATTACGCGTTGTGGTTTTCCTTAGATCGACGCGTTGGTGGGGCAACGCGTTGTACCGGGCGACACACAAACACATTGACAGACGTATACCCACGTACGTCCAGTCGGGCTCGATGGGGGTGGTGGCGTCAGAGGGGCGCGGGCCGAGTCAAGTTTAAGGCCACGAGACGTCGGTGACGTCACTAACGCACACAGAACACGACTAGCTTCTGCTCGTTGGCCCTAACCTTGGACAATATGTTGCCATCGGATAAATCCTTGAACGTTTATACACAAAACTTCATACTAAAACACTGAAAATCATACTCCCGCAATTATGTACTTGCAAGTTCGTAATTACACGGGATGAAATTGTATTTTCGAAATTATCGTCAAAATTGAGAAAAGAAAAAAAAATTGGCAAAGCTCTTAACATTATCAGCGAAATTCTCAATTTTGTAATTACATTTCTTCGAAATATTTCGATGATCGTTGGAAAAAATATTTCCAGAAATAAAATTCAAAATTTTATCTACCTGGCTCACTGTTTCGACCGAGCCTCCCCAAAATTTACTCGTCATCTGTAGCCAAAATACACGTACAACGATTTTTGGCTTATCACCAGTAAATCCATTTGCTCTCGAAGCTTTAACGCATCGTCAACTCTTTAAGTGTAATTCCATAAGTCGCAATCTGGAGATTCACAATTTCATTCACGACCCAGCCTTCTTTCATCTATATCGATTGAGACTTTTTCGGTATTCATGTGATTCAATTGATTATGGGAAAAGTGTTGGGATTTAATACGGTTGCGGTGTTCTCGTGTGAGGAACTGCGTGGAATTGCGACACTTGTGCAACATTATATCGAATAAATTACGTGATGTAACAAGTTTAATGAAGTCTGGAGTTAATATTAATTGAGATTACGTAATTATGATTGGAGGAGTTTATGAAAAATGCTATCGCTTTGATTATTTCATTGAGAAATTAATGCTTCGAATTTTTTGTTGGAAACCGAAACGGAAAAGTTTGTTGTGTAATGGACGATCCAGTTTTGGAACATATTTTTGACTTTTTACTCCATTAAGAATGCAGGTTCGCGTTCGGAGGAAATTGAAACTGAAAAATTATATCGTTCCGGAATGAAAACGAGGCTGACCTTGAATCTAGAGCGATTTTAATAATGCAATCGAAATTAATTTTATTATTTAGAAACGCTCGTTTGTTTCCATGAATATTTGCATCCTGCATACCAAACATTTTTTAATGGTTCACCTCGCCTCCCCATTTTTTTCGGTTACAGCGATTTAAATGTTTTTTTCTCTTCGCGTATCAAGCGGAACGTTGTGTCTCTTGCTGCAATTGATCGCTCAGAACTCCAAGGCAACCCATACTTTATATCGTATTTGATATGACAAAAGTTACGAAACTCGCGGAGCTCGAACAACTTATCACTAACCAACCCAGAAATATAACCGCGTACCTGTAAAGTGATGATTTCATATACCAACTACAGGAAAGCGTTCCATCGACCATTTCCGCGCGTCCTGTTACGCAATCCGAATTGCTATTACACGCTCCATTAGCTTTTCAAATCCTCACAAAATTCCAACGTTTTTTTCCTCGTTGCGTTGTCGTTGTAACTTTTCGCGGAGCGGAGCAAATTTTTTGCAGCGAGTGCGTAGGGCTCTGGAGTAATTTTTACGTTAATTGGAATAAACGAGAGATCAGGACGCCCGAAACATTTGCGAACATTGAGCGAGACGAGGTGTTGGCTCTTGCCAAAATAAAAACTTGCAAGTGTTTCAAGACAAACTCGAAATATTTTATTCTTCACTGTGAACAAATGTTAGAGGATAATTAGTACGTCGATCCATTACGATCGATGCGAAGAAATATTATTTTCTGCTTATTGAGGAATTACGTGTTTTCAGAATTATTCGCATATCTCGATTGATCGCAGTTCGTTGATTATATAAGAAGCTTCCGGTCCTCGCTCCGTGACAATGAACAACAAAATTGCGTTGGATAATCTGATTCGATGGAGAATCGAAGACAAATACATTTTTTTCTCGTATCTCGAAAAGACAGTTCGAACAAATCCATATAGCTAATTACAGTGGACGATTGATGCNAAAAAAAAAAAAAAAAAAAAAAAATCTTTGATGCTGCAGCGCGTAGGCATGCTACAAAGACCCACCAAATTCGAAAACATCACAACGAAGCCTCTTGTTCCAATTCTCAATTTTTTTTTCTTGCTTTTCTCTCGCCCCTTCGCGTTTTTTTTCTCTCGACGACGAGACGACTGTTCAGTGGGAATCCGAGACGCGTCAGAAAACCACGCTGCAAGAATAGAACGTGATCGTGTTAACATTTTCAGACGCCGACTTCATATCTGTGTGTGTGATTATAAAAATGTATCATCCCGCAGATAGTAATTGTTATTTCACGATGACGACAAAATATACTTCGGGGCATTTGAGCACGTTCCAAAAATCCGAATGAACGAAGAACCAGAAATATTTAAATAATATCGAAGTCTTTGTGCATTCGTCTGGAATTAGTTTTGTCGCTATTTTGTCCAGACACGTTTTCGAGTTTTTGTACAAATTCGTATTTCCCACGCAGTGCATGACGCACAAACGAGTGCGATATGACATTTTTTTGTTGTTGAAATGTTAAACAATTCGACTAATTAGGCATTTTTAATGCAACGAGTCTTATCCGATAGCTCGCCAATCTTTTTTTGTTCTTTGTAGAAGCGAACTTTGAAAATGAGTCGTCTTCATCCAAAAAAGAAGTATTTCGCTGACCGCGTCCATGGTCTCATTGATCTGAACATTGTCGTTCGAATCCATCGCACCTTGCCAACATTTTGGAAAAGTGTGAAGCGATGACATCAACGTCTGCAACTTGCAAACGCGATAAAAATATTAATCCGCTAATATTACGCACAAAAAATCTTCTTTCATTTTCGTAGTCTACATAGTAACTGCGAGTAAACGTCAAAATGCAGAAAATGAATTTCGACAAATCCCGCAACGATTTTTTCGATTGAATGACAATGCAGGAAAAATGTATCTCGAAATGATTCAATGATTGCACACGTGCATTAAATGATTTAACCATTCGATCGTAAAGACGACAAATCGATTAAATGTTGATCGATTACGGAATAATCTTTGCACATGTGGTAAAAAACGATTTTTTAATGGAAATTAAGAGTCGTCAAAATATATTTACCCAATTATTGTTGATTTGTGCCTTCCGGTGTAATTTGTTCGTATGAACATACAGGGGCCGCATATCATCCGAGATAAAAGACTCTGCAGTGTACACACATATTTTCGTGGTCGCAGCGCAAAACATATTTTTTCGGCAAGCTGTAAATATCGTTGAAAAAATGATGTGTTGGTTGTAAAAATAAAATTTGAGAAGAGCGAGGCCGCGAGTACGTAACTTGTACTAACTTGCACAAATCCAAGGACGTTCCCGTGCGGTGACGTTTTTATTTCTAGAGTTAAACCGAGCCGAATATTAGGAAAAAAATATTAATTGATAGTCCATGGCCATTTTCAGCTTAAACGAACGATTTTCATTGAGTTTTTCAAAGATTTAAGGCTGTTGAGTACTTACGACACTTGTTTATGTTCATTGTTCAATAAATAGCTTCTTTATCGTCGTAAAATTTGTACTATAAAGATTTTTATCATAATTATTTCAACCACCTTGAGAGTTGAAATAAAAAATGATCAAAATCTGAAAATTTAATATCTTTTTGTATAAAGTATTTGAGAGGTCGTGTAAAAATTTCACGACGATTAGGAAGCTCGGTATTAAAATATTCACATTATTTTAAGAACAATTTTATGAACAAATACAAAAAATATTTAGCAATAAACTTGGTTTTGATGTCGGTGCTTTCAGTATATTGGAGATGTTAAGCAATTCAGAGGTCAAAAATAAACTTGCAAAGTTATGCCAGTTTCCATGACACTACATTTGACTACATTTAATTTATTAACGCTAATTGTTTAATAACGAGCTTCATAATGGTCGTGAAATATTTACACGATCTCTTAAATACTTCCTAGAAAAATATACCAAATTTTCAGAATTTTCTTATCATTTGCGATTTAGAACTCGACATCCTTAATGAGGCCAGTTCGGAAAATATTTAGTTTTAAAAGTCGTTGAAAATAGTGTGAAAATTCTGTAAGCACGAGGCACAAGACTCTGGCCGGTGAGCAAGGTGTGTTCTTCTCGATGGTCAAGGTCTCTCGGGGCTCGTAGAAATTGGGTCGAGGCTATCTCTTTCTGTCCCTTTTATACAGCCGTTAATATAACACTCGAGCGAAGGCCATGGCCTTCGCCGTGAGTCCAGGGTCTTCATCCTCGTGATATCGATTCGGCCCCCTGCGAACTCTCCCTCGTATTATCTATAGTAGTTGATAGTTCTATACACGCGCAGAGTATCCCTTCGATCTCGCATCCTTTCAACCCTCAGCACTGTGTGTGCTCTCGGTCTATACTTGTCTTGCGCAAATTCCCGCCACTTGAGTCAATGTTATGCCAACAACAGAGTACACACTGGCCAGAAAATTGCTCGCCTCAAAATATCACGATTTCATCAAAAACAATTAATTACTGAATTCTTTCCCATAACAACTTTTCATCACGTTTTTTTTCAACTTCCAATCCATTCATTACGATAAAAATTTATCTTTGAAATGGAGGACCAATTTGATTGAAAACAGTAAAAAAATGAGTAATTCCAAAAGATATTTAAACAAACAAAAAATATTGTTTAAATGTCGTATTCATTTTTTGACTGAGCCACGATCTATTTTCGACCCACTACTTAGGCAAATCTGTCGTTCACAAAATAATGTTGTTGGCTGAAACTTTTTTGATTTTTCCTATAACCTCTGCTGAGTGAATGTTTATCTTCGGATTTCACATATTTTTAGAGATTCTAAACATTGTCAGTTGCATTTCGTAACAAAGGTGCGGTGATTGGGAATCCCAGAAATAAACTCAATTCTTTTTCACTCGAAATCCGCTTTGTTTTGCAATACTCTTATGCCTGCAGCCATTTTTTACTCGCGACTCTCAGAGCCTGACATCCGAAATTTGTGGTCGTTGGAAAAATACCCGCAACATTCGGATCGTGCAAAACTAAAAGCCTCAACACGTCGAAATTGCATCAGCCACCAAAATTTATAATTTTTGAAGATTTGCAGAGATTTTTTTTTTCCTATTGATTCTTGACAGTTTTAACGCCAAAATCGTTACTTAGGAAAATCTTTAATTACTTGGGGACAAATCCGATTTCTGTCGTCGAATCTCTCCGCTATTTTCGATCCAATTGCCATGAAAATTCTTGATCGGTAATTAGTGCTCCGGAGAAAATGAAGATGAAAAAATATCTTCTTCCTGCTCATCCAATAATTTGGATACGATCGAGAACCTTCGGAGAGACCACAGACTTGAGTTGAATTTTTTTTTTTTGCTACACGATGGAAAATTCACACCCCACTGGGTGGCCGGATTAGCCAAATTTTCTTCTCTTTTTTACCGATGGAGGAAAATGCTCATGCATAAACACGAATCCAGTTAATTAGACAAATTGGTGAGAGTGTTGGATAATTAACGTACGGAAACCGCTGAAGAGATTGGAACGCGCAAGCGTCGTATAGGAAATCGACATCGAGAACCACGGGACGTGAAAAGCGACGCGAGTAGTTAAAAAGAATAGTTCGCCCGAGCCGGCGTTACAGTGGATTTCAAGGTTAACGCTGTGGCGTGGCCCGCAGTCGGCGATTTCCGCCGAGTCTCGGCGTCTAAAATTGTGATGGCGCGTCGTTGTCATCGTCGTCGGCGTCGGTGTCGTTGCTGCTCCGCTGCTCATGCCGGCTTTCGAGTGATCGCCGTTCTCCGCTCTTAGAAAAGCCAAGTTCAAGGCCAACAAAAGCGAAGCTGTCCTCCTCGCGCCCCCACCCAACCTCTTCTGATATTTTCCCCGTGCCCGCGGAGACCGCGACTTCGTCCCCGAATTTAGGCGAGATGCGTTCCACGTTCTGGAGAATTTTTTTCGGCTACCCCAAACTTATTTCTGCCCTTGTGCCATAACCTCCGTGGATTCGAGGCGAATCTTTATCTCGTCTCTCAGTCTCCAGTGTCGCGCGTTTTCCAAAATGCAGTTTCTCCGATTTGCATCACATTCCATTCACGTCTCTAGTTATTTCGACATTCAGCCTTCGGAAAATGCAAAAAACACCACGATGTCCAAGTTTTCAAATGTTTCAATGAATTTTCATGAAGTCACGATAGTGTGTTTGTTTACAATTTATAACCTGAACGGACTAAAAAAACCAAGAGAATTTATGATAAAAAAAAAGATCTCACTTCTCTGCATCGATGCAAATTTCAACGTCATAAAAAACTCTCAGAAACAATTTTTTTTTTATGTAGAAATGAATTTTCACTAATAACAGTATCGCGCATCGTTGACGAATCAGCCGAAAATTGATCAGACAATTTTTATCATCGTGTCAATCGGTTTAGAAATTTTTTTAAAATTCTTCAGCGAACCAAACGAATGAAAAAAAAGATGCTATGCATTTTATACTGCGCACGTCAGCATAGTTATTTATTTATGTTTATTCACTCATTGGAACGAAAAAAGAAGAACGCGTAACTGGGTTCGGACAGCATTGCATATCTCCGATCGAAAATTGTTCGGGCACGTCCAGATAACACAAAAATTCATACGCGAAACGAAGCTATTTTCAATGGCTGATCTTATACAGCGGGACTAAATATGCACAACTGCATGAGTGATTTCGCCCTAGGGGTCCTGTGAGAGCAACTGAGCAAATTTAGCCTCGCCTCGACCGCGTGTGCTGCACACACCAGCAGGATGTCCGAATCTGTTTTATTAGGTGGTCGTTACATTTGCAAACAATGGACCCCCTACGATGTTTCTCTTTCGTCATCCCGATTTTTCTCTTGTTTCCAAGCGAAATTTGTAACCTCTGCAGACCTGGAAATCGGTTTAAAAAAACTACGACTGTGAGGAGTTTGTCTGTCAAAACATCGAAACATCTTGTTCGTTTCTTTACTCGAAGGATCAACGTTCCAAATTCCCAATCGTTGTCTCAATCGACTCGATCGTCGTCGAGACTCTGTGTGCACTTACTGCGCAAAAGCATCACGAAAATGACGAAATCAGCAGCGAATTTCTCAGTGTCATAAAAACGCTCCGTGCCTTCCCGATCGCAACCTATTGAAATTCCTTCTTCACGAAATATTCGAATACCGACTGATAGCGAGTCAAACGAATTACAAAACCTCGATTTTTGCTGAAAAGAATCGCCGACACTGTGTTTAACCGAGAAGTTTGTTCTTTATTCGTTCACTGCCCAGTCTACAGACACAAAATGTAAAAGCTAAGTGCGCACCTTGGTGCCGTATAATTCCATCCCTTTCATAAAGCTGCTTCTATATAAACAAGACTGTCTTGCATTGTTGGCTTCCACGTGTGGTTGAAGCTCTGCGAGCAAGATAATGTTACGAGGAAGCAATGCAGAATGTTTTATTCGTAAAGTAAAGTTCAAAAGTTTAGCAAGCTATAAAGTCGCGATTTGATTTTAATAATAAAATGAAAAGATTAAAAAATCCTCTGCGGATTCAAAAATAAAACGATGAGTCGATCGAATCTTCACGAAAACGATCCCTTTTTGTTTTCATTTGATCGCTATTGTTCAACTGAATCAAGCCAATAATTTAATCGAAAGAATCTGTTCAACATGCGTCACGCACATTAAAATGAAAAAAAGTTTTCATCGCTTCTTCGTGCTCTTTTTCTCTTTATATTTACTTTTCTCATGCTCTATTTTCTGATGGTTCTAAAGAGCGTTCTCTTCGAAAGATAAAACATCGTTATTCGTTCGTATGCGAGGTTTGCTAACGCGGTAGAGAAGAGTGCGGCGAAACGAACGGGGAACGTCAATTCGGTATATCGTCGATGACCTTGTCTGGTTCTGTGCTCGCGGATAAGTCAGGTTCAAGGCCAACGAGATAACTTTCCTCGTTCGTTCATTCGTTACTTATATTCGCGCTCATACACCGCGAGCGTCTGGCGAACGATTCCGAGTCACTCTCGCGGTGCTATTTCCAATATAGCGAGAAAGACCAAAGCGCGATACATACGGCATTGGTAGCAATCTACCTATCGGTATACGCAACCACGGGAGCGCGTATCGAGGGGCGATATAAAAAATAAAAAATATATAATAAAAAGGTCGGAGCAGACAAGAAAAAAAAATTATCGTGCGCATTCAAACGTCATTTTTCATTCGACTGCGCGCCGCGCGCGGGCACATACCTTACGAATTCTTTTGAGAACTTGGCTGAAACAGCAAGCATCGAATTCTTCGCAGCTGGATTCTAAAAATGCTCCGTCTTACCCGTGCAGCTTAAAAATAGTGTGCAAAAATAAAAGAATAGCGGCGGTAAAAAAAAAAAAAATGCAAATTGCAATCGGCCTCGCGGACGTATTAGGAAAGCTCGCGATTCTGTTACTCTGGATCTCCGAAACACACACTCTTTTCCATGTTGTCGTTTTTTACGAGTTTTAACTCATTTTACTTTTGTTTTTTCTTACAATCAGGTCTGCATGATGTCTGGTAATGCCGTTGAGACCATTATAGGAAATAATAGGACGATGCCAAGTATCAAACAGGAAGTCGAGAATCCCACTACGCCGACGCAAAATTATCAAGTGTGTTCTCCCAGCACCACGATCCAGCATCAGGAGGTAATATTTCCTCATCGTTGAAACACATACATATCTGCCATGTCGTATTTGCAGCTCGTGCTTGAAATGCAAACATTTTATTTGTATGATTTATGAAAATTGAAGAAAAAAAAAATTATATTCACGTACAAGATCAATGTTTTTTTTTTTTTAATCATCTTGGTCGTGTGCCGTTATCAGTGGAGAGATTAAAACGGACGAGTCTTGCATTTCGTTGATAATTTGCAAAGATTCGTAATTCTGATGCAAAAATTGGAATTGTTACTTATTAAATAAACTGCTTATGTTTTTCGATAAGGAAAATTGTTTATTCGTTAATATTTTATGAATTTAGGCTCTCTGTGCGAAAATGGACATGCAAGACTATGGAGGAGGTGGTGAAACGAGTCCCGGGAGCCCGGAAATGCAACACTGCTCCTCGACTACACAACCGCTTGGAACTCCTGAGGTATTTTTCACTTTTCAATTACATGGATGTTTTTTAAAATCGATGCTCTTAGGACTCCGAAGAAAAACGATAAATTGCTTGCTGAATTTTTCTTTCGTTCATAAAAAATTCTAGTAGAATAATTGAACGGCGATGGCATCAAAATTTGGATTTGATGGAATAATAATATTACACAAGTGTTTAGTGTGCGAAATATCATGACACGCTCTCGATGATCAATTAAATTGTACCTATTTTTGAACATTGAGTTACGTATCCCCCATTCAATATCGCCGAGCCTCTGTCGTTCGCAGAGCCCGTTCGACATGCTGAAATATTCAGCTCTCACTAACTCGCGCTAACAGCCAACTGTTGGCTCTAGTCGACTTGGCCACGAGGTCGCAAAACTATGAGCTCCAATACATGCGCTTAATTATCTTACGGTTTATTTATAACCCTCATTCGTACTGCACGTGAATAAGATTCCCACACACGAGTTACTGCCCCACAGTAACAACTTGTTATTAATCTAATAACAAAAAACTTGTCTCATGCTTGATTTTTTTGTTGTTGGAAAAATGTAGGGTGGCCTGAAGGAAGAAGACATGATGCCCAGGCGACTCTGCCTCGTTTGCGGTGACGTAGCCAGTGGATTTCATTACGGCGTCGCATCCTGCGAAGCTTGCAAAGCATTTTTCAAAAGAACGATACAAGGTTCGTTGATATCTTCGGACTCAGAGTCTCCAATGCTTGTCAAATTTACTCCCCAAACATACGAAACCCACGCACCCAACAGTCTCTAATGTTCATTGTGCTGCTGACGTATTTTCACAAGTATTAGCCACGCAACGAAATTTAGAATTCACTCGTTTTTTCGTTCTCAATTTTTCAAAAGACGAAATCCCAAATTATTCGGGCCTCTCAGTCCAATGGTCTTTAGATTTTCATACTTTTGGTTTTTCTTCCTGCTGAGCGTAATATCGCACTTTTGTGCCGTCTCAAAGTTGCCTCGCCAATTCGGTAAACGAGCCCGAACTTAATGATAAAATAGCAAGCAATTTTACAGGTAACATAGAGTACACTTGTCCGGCAAACGGAGAGTGTGAAATCAACAAACGGAGAAGAAAAGCTTGTCAAGCGTGCCGATTCCAAAAGTGTCTGAGGCAAGGAATGCTCAAGGAAGGTGTAAGACTCGATCGAGTACGAGGCGGAAGGCAAAAGTACAGAAGAGCTACCGATCCGTACCTTCCCGTCAAAACAGTCACACTCGAAGGTAATACTTTTCACAAGAATTCATATTGACGCTTATGTTTTGGATAAATTGAAAGTGAGAGAAGAAAATGAATCGAATGCTTCCATATGTTAGACGTTATTTTTGTTATTGTGGATATAATGAAACGTCCATTCGACAAATGCCTTCTGACAATTTTAAAACACGCAAATGCATGCACTATCCTTAAAAAAAAAAAATCATTGTTTGAGAAGAGTAAATCATTTTGTTTGTTTGTTTGGTGATTTAATGTCTTAAGCCAACGTAGGAATGCCTGGATTTGGAGAGACGACAAGTAAGTAGTTCCATATGAATTTGACTTTTTTTTTCATTCATTCAACTCTCTACCGCATCGTGGACCATGGATGTGAGCTTTTCAGCCATTTTCTTTGTTTCTCTAAAGTGATAACATATTCTGTTGTTTTTGTAAATTCTAACAAGTTCTACAGTTCTGTCGATAATATTTTTCAAGTGAAAACCGTTTTGTTTCTTTTTCTTGCATGTTGCCAATGTGATGAACTATTTTCGTCATTGATAAATGCAAAATTTTGGATAAATATTTGTCTTCTCGCTAGTGTTATTATCGTAGCGCCAAAAAATCATGCGATGAAGAGTTACTGCGTCGATCACTGATACGGTGCACCCGTAGCGGCCCTGATCAGCGATCGTAATTTAACGCGCTCAATCAATTTTCTGCACTCGTATCAACGGCTTGAAAATTTATTTTTCTGATTGTAGACAACAAAATGATCGAGGCACTCATCGTATGCGAGCCCGATGTACTTCAAGTATTCAATCTCTCGCAGACCATGGACACGGATCAACGAGTTTTGGGCCAATTGTCGGATCTTTACGATCGTGAGCTCGTTGGCGTTATCGGTAAATTCTTAAAACTTTCTTCACTCTTAACCAAATGATATTTGCACGGAAACGAAAATTTGACAACAAATGTTTTGAAACCTTCCATAAAAATTCTGGCAACACAAGTTCGACAGTCACATTTAAATTTTTACACGTTAAACTAATGATTAATTATTCAATACTCATTCGCCATGTAATTTCGTGTTTTTTTCCTTTGTCGTCTGAAGGATGGGCAAAACAGATACCCGGATTCAGTAGCTTAGCACTGAACGATCAGATGCGCCTTCTACAGAGCTCATGGGCCGAAATTCTCACCTTTAGTCTCGCTTGGAGAAGTATGCCAAATACTGGTCGCCTCAGGTTCGCCCAGGATTTGTCCATCGACGAGAGACTCGCTCGAGAATGTCACTGCTCCGAACTTTACTCCCATGTAAGTAAATCAATCGAAATAACGCTCCGTAGACACACATGGGTCTGGGTAGCCTATTCAGCGAATGGCGTGAATTTGTTGTTTTTCGTAACGATTATCAATAAATAACAATAATAAATAAATCCAGTACTACTTTCCTGGATTTTTTCGAGTACAAGTACAGTCAAAATAGTTGGACATCCGAGACCCATGTGTGTCTAGGGAGGTGCTCTAATTGTAATGCGCCTACGGAGGGGCAATGTTCTTAGGTCGTAAATATCAATGAATAAATAATAAAATTTCTAATTCCCTTTTTGTTTGTTTCTTAAATGCAGTGTATTCAGATCGTGGAGAGGATTCAGCGATTGGGTTTAGCGAGAGAGGAGTACTTTATTCTGAAAGCGTTGATATTGACGAACAGTGACGTAAGGCTCGACGAGCCTCAAGCGCTCTACCGCTTTAGAGATTCAATTTTGAATTCGTTATCAGACTGCGTAGCAGCTGTGAGGCCAGGCCAAGCGCTCAAAGCGACGCAAAACATGTTCCTAGTGTTACCGAGTCTGCGGCAAGCCGATGGCATTGTGAGAAAATTTTGGTCCACCGTTTATAGGTCCGGCAAAGTGCCGATGAACAAACTTTTCGTTGAGATGCTCGAGGCAGCCTGTTATCGATGATTAAGCGACAACGAGGACAACCAAGAGGATATTCGATCGAGCGAACATCATCGCAGCAACTCGTCATTGTACGATCGAATTGCGTAAAATCGACGCTGCAACCGTCCCCGGAGTGGCGATGCGAGTCGCAGATTAAAAGGAAACAAATATTGAGACAACAATGAAAAGAACAAAAGAGCGAATAAATGAGGAAAACGCTATGTACAGACTTTGACGACATGATAGTGAGAAGAGAGAAGCGCGAGTGTTTTTTTGAAAAGGTTGCTCCGTCTTTTCTGTCGTGTGATCGCGTCACGCTTAAATGGACGTATTTATGAATCGCTTTATTGTTGTACGGGAGTGCGACAGTTTTATTACGTTTGCTCGTATTTTTCTCTCCTTTTTATTGAAATTTGTTAGTTTTTTTTTTTTTTTTTTCAATTTTTTGCCCAAACTTCATACAGAGCATTCTTTCGACAAATCATGAACGTTGGCCCCTTTATTTCCAGTGCGAATACCGCTCGCGAATACCGCGCCAATTCGATTTATGATAAAATGAGAAAATGCACCGTACATCGTTTAAGTATCGAGACAACTCTGTGAACCAACCAGTTGACGCTTTGGTTTTCTTTAGTTTTATGTAACACTTATCGTTATTTTTACTATCAATCATAATCGTAATTGTCGTCGTTCTTTGCTGGTCAATAACGTTCGCCAGATTGAATGAGAGAAAGAAAAAGCGCAGGAGGAATCGCGACCAGTCAGAAAAGCCGGAGTGTTTGAGAAAATATTGCTAAAGTTTGTATATCCATTGATATCGGAGAATGTTGAGCGAGGATCTGTTGGAAGTGATTCGCAGGCCACGACCCGTTGCACCTTGATCGTTTCTCTCGGTATCGGTGACTTATCTGCTCTTCTCTCGACCGCTCTTCACACGATATCGACAGAAGAAAATAAAGTGCGAGACACAGAGAGGATGATAATGTTCACGGTTGTTGTGTAATCGCTCAGCATCTTTCACGCGTGCCACGAGGAATGGAGCAGAGTATATTCAGGGATCTTTATTATCTAGTTGTTATGATTATTGTTATAACTGCCGTGGGCGATTTGCGAGCGTAAATTTCAAGAAACGAGAAATTATGAATTATAATGTACAAGCGTCTTTTTAAGGAGTGATGAGCAAATCGAAAAAAGCAAATATCGTACGGGCCTGATAGTCTCGAATAAATTTGTTTGCAATAAGCACAAACCTGTGCTGATTAATAGAATCGACAAGTTTGTAATACGCTTTACATTTACCCGCACGATTTATTCGCTCTTTCGCGTAGCTCATTCATTTTTATCGTTCCTCACACTTTTTCCGGTTAACATACCGTTTTTGTTTTTTTTTTTTTTTTNTTTTTTTTTTTTTTTCGCTACCACACGATTTCGTTACTCATTCAATAAACTATTTGGACGTTGGAAACTTACGAAAAAATCGACAAATTATGTAAAGTTTCCTTACTTCGTTACGCTTTCCGTTCGTACGAAATTCTCAATCATGGTTATCCCCTTTATCGACCGACTCGAAAGGCTTCACAGCGGGAGATAGTACGTAGCATAATAAGAGTTTTAACAATAATTAAATAACATGGCTGTTGAGCCACGGCGAATTCCTTTTTTTTTGTCTCCGACATTCAGTTTTCATATTTCCTTTTGAAGATATTTACGTTTTCACGAAACAGCCTCGAGTTCTCAATACGATGAAATTTCCACATCCCAAATTCTCGTCTCATTTCATTATTCTTCTTTCCTTTTTTTTTGCTTTCCGGCGAGGATACCGATTTTGCCTCATTCCTTCTTTTTCTTTAGTTCTCCGAAGCCGAGACGCTTATATATCAAACTGTGATATTCGCTCTACGTAGTGCATAGAGCAGCTGTTACCGTCATTTAGCAAACATTATTTAGTTGATTCGTTCTCGAGTTAGCTTCGTTCACGTTACGTATCCAAGTTAAAAAAATATATATATATATATTTATTCACTGGGTATCCTGAGTTGAATGGTACATTCTATGGAACTTGAAGCCTCTATCGAATGTCGAGTCATGATAGTTTTTTCATCATTGAGATCGAAATCAAGATCCGCGGTAAACAATCGCTTGTAATGTCAAAAGTATCGAAGATAGAGCAAAAATGCATGAGACCAATTTTGTAGAGAATCAAATTTTCTACAAAAAAGTCCTCGGCCATGATTTTTCATATCCAGTATTTTAACCATGAAAAATCATTGACAACATCGGGCTAGAATATTCGATCCATAAAAATGTCAGCAATGAGTTTGTTGTAGAAAATTTCATCCTATGGACCATTGCTCTTACTTTTTCGTCCGGAATTCTTTATTACGCGATCACGCTATTGACCATTCGATACAGGCGAGCCCATAGACAACAGCTATTTTGTCGTGGCATAGTAGGAACTACGGGCGATTCGGTCTCTCGTCGACGAGCGATTTTCTGTTGATGCATCAAAAAATAAGAGAAAGAAGAACGTAATTGAGTTATATTTCTTAATAATTGTTTCAAAGAGCAGATTCGTCGTGGCGGTAGAATCGTAGCTCAGGGTTTCAAACAAACAAACGATACAAACATAGGTTCTTATGGAAAAGAGAAAATGAAGAGATGTTTATTATAGTATAAAAATGGAAAATGAATAATCGTATGTTGTACAACGGATACCTCGCGTTAAGAGGGTTCTAATAATCAATGTGTTACTGAGGCATAACAGTTAATTATTGCGTTAACGAAATACTGCGCTGCTGGCCTTGGTGTAACGTCCCAAAAAGCGAAAATACGAATACACGTTCTAAATTTTGTATGCTCCACCCGAAGTAGAGAAAATTATCGACGCGTCGATATTTCTACAAAAAAAAAGAAAAAAAAAATAGATTTACGATGCACTGACCATTACGAGAGTCTCCGAAATCTTTAGAACGAAAATTCACGAATGGAGCACTAATTTTTTCTCGACTTATTCATCCCACGAACGTTCCATCCAGGCCAGCAAACCCCCTGTAAATAATAAATACAATATGTAATTCGGCAAAACGAGATATTTTTTTCTTCGCTTCGATTTGTCCTCAATGTCGAAGTTTTTATATCACAAATAACCACACGTTTACAATTCCGAGTACGAGGTGATGATAATTTGCGAATTGTTGCCGTTTCAAGATTTTTTTTTGTGTTGCTGCGAGATTCTGAACTCCTAAATATCAGTTTGCACGTATTCGTCAAATTTTACCTCTACTCGACTATGTAAATGTTGGTACAGATGCGTTCAGGAGGCCATTTCCAGCGTCATTATAAATATGTACGTAGATACATTGTAATTACATTCTAATAGAAAACCTATATATAATTTTGATATATATACAGATGAACACACCCACATTAATAACATACATATATATATGTATATACACTATAATATAAAACTCTGCAGAACAAAGTGGATACTAGCCCAGTAACACGCGAAACATCACTAACAAATGTACTACCACGTGTAGAACGGTAATAAGAAGCTTTCGCTCCTTA
Organism: Hyposoter didymator; assembly: GCA_037952995.1. Lineage (NCBI taxonomy): Eukaryota > Metazoa > Arthropoda > Insecta > Hymenoptera > Ichneumonidae > Hyposoter > Hyposoter didymator. The sequence continues at coordinate 726,680 of JBAJMU010000003.1, forward strand.
AATATTTCGTATACGGGCCTATTCGGACGTTCAAATACGTCGAAAGGCTGCAGCAATTTAATCGACGAAACGAACAATAAAGGAGCGTTGTATGAAAAGTTACAAATTAGTGATTTATTGCGTTTTACTACAACACAACATTTTTTGTCAAACCCCGACTCGAAACTGATGGACATTGGTGGGAATTGCGAAGAATAGAAATACCTAAAATTTGCCTTTTTTAACGAATCGTCAAAATTATTGATGAAATTTTCTACCCTTTTGTCAAGTTTAATCGATAATAACTCAACTCATCATCGACGATGTTGAGCTCGTTCTATCTTTGTTGATTGCCATGCCAACGAAGCTCAACAACCTCTCGAATCCGCCTACAGTAAGACTGAGAATTACGGATGGCAAACACTTTGGAAATTTCTGGAACCTGAACCACCTCCGACATTCTGGAAAATTAACGAACCAGTTCTTCCAAGTGCTGATGGAATAAACAACACGCTTGTGTATATTTTCAGGAGGTTGAGCAGTGTGAATACAATCAGCAGAGGATCCTGTTTCTTGGCTCGAACACGTGTGGTTTTTGCCAACGTTGCATCCTAATCTACTTGTCACAGTGTAGCAGAATCTTTCTCAGTACGTTAATGAGCCATGGCACGGAACGATCTTCTCTACAGTTTCTTACAAACGTTGACGCTTCTCGTTTTCACTAATGCAGGTAAATAGTGCATCGATATTTTTTTTTTATATTCTCGTAAAAACTTCGATTCTCGTGCGATTTATTGATTGTCATTTTTTTCAGATCCTCATGGTATCTTCGTCAAAAATTGTGTCGAATTTCATCGCTCACTCGACCAAGAATATGGTTCGACTTTGGAGACCGCTTCTCTTCGTCAAAACTACTCGACTCGCTCAGCAAACGATTCCCAACATCTTTCGCTTTTTGGAACTTCTCCGAGAGATTGGACCAGATTGATTTTACTTCGTGACGCTTTGCCGGAAGATTCTACCATCAGGAAGAACTTCAAACATCTTTTTACAATCTTGCTGGTGGCTCACGATCAAGCGTTGAAAACTAATCGCTCGTCGCAGCACCAGGAAGTCGTGAACAATTTTGCAAATGGAAAAACAGTTTCATCTTCTCATGGCAAAAACACGACTCTGAAATTTTCTCTTGATACTGAATCTCATTTTGAAAATTCGTTGTCTGCTCCGAAAACAATCGACCCGATCGTCAAGTTACAGAGTAACGGCACAAAAAATATTCCCTGGAATCCGCAAAATTCTACTTTGAGCTCCGTTTCAATTTCGTCGCCGGAAGCTGTCGGGAAAAATTTCACGTCTCCGAGGGAAAAATCTCGGAAAATAGTTGGACTCACATTCTTCGATCTCGTCGTTACAAAAATACCATTCAATGGGAAAAAAGAATCTGTGGAATCTGCAACTTCTGAACATTTTGCCAATCCGAACGAGCACTTGTCAAAATCTCCGGAAATGAGGGATCGAACTTTGTGTAATCGTTCGTCAAACGCAGAGGATCATGTGCAGCCGTTCAGGAATAATCGATCTCGATTGATTAAAACGGGAAAAATCCATCAATTTAATTCTCCGGAGAATTTCCGGACTTTCATTCCCGACAAAAAAAATGCACAACGAACATTGGAAGATACTACAACGTCTCGCAGCTTTACTTTCGAAACAACATCGAGCGATGAATTTTTAATTTTAAGAAAACAAGAGAACGGTGAAATAGACTCAACACACTTTTCCGAAGATTTCTCGTCGCCCCGAACATTCCCAAATAATCAGGGCCTTCCACACCAGTTTCTGGCCATGACTCAAAATAGCGGACTGTCGAGGTCAACGGACCAACAACTTGGCACAAGTTCATGGACAGAATATTCCACCGAAACCGAAGAATACTTTTCAGCGAAAACGTTGAGCAGTCCTTCGCCGTCGCCAATTTTAATCTCAACTCCTAGCAAAGGACTTGCCACCGAGGAAGAACAAGTGCAGAAATATCCATGGAAAATAGCGAACGATTCACCGATGACAACACCAACTTTCCTGATTTCAACGTCAAAAAGGAACGAAATAAAAAAAGTTTCGCAGCCTCGAGAATCCTGGCTCGAAGACAGAATTTCTACGGAAGCATCGATCGTTAATTTCAATTCCAACATCAATCCATCTCCGTTACCGAGCCCGAAAGGAAATAAATTTCGAGCCAAAGGAGAAAAGATCGAAAAATCAAACGGAACGGATTCCTCGCCGAAGCTAAAAAAAAACTCAAACGATTCAAAAGCGTCTGTTTCGACCCAGACAAAAACAAGAAACACTCCGGAAGCTTACCGTCGTTACGGGGAAGATTGCAAGTCAAGAACGCAAGAATCTCCCAGTGTCTCACTAGCGAAGCAAACGGAGATCCCCGCAAATTCATGGACAACGATATTTCCCAACGTGAGGGGATCGATAATTCTCGAAACAAGCAACAAGAATGACGACATAAAAACAAGAAATTTCACTCATCAAATGGAAACTCCTTACAGTGCAAAATCGATGAGCAATCTATCAAAACTTCCCACAGAGTTCAGTATTTTTGCTGATAATGAGAAAAACGTTGACGATCATGTTCAGACTCCGAATTATGAGGAGAATATTAAAGAACCAGGAGAAGTTCCTCGGCACTTGGCGATACGTAACAAACCCGAAACGGACAGTTCATTGAATAATTTTCCATCGATAAAAAGCAGTTTAGAAAAATCTAAAGTCTATGGTGTCGACCAGGGCATCAAAGATACAGAAACGACATCCATCTCGATTCCTCGAGAACCCTCGATACCATTGCCCGAGGAAAGTTTCGTAAAAAATGCTGTTCGTCCCATCGACGATTCATCGAGAAACGATTATATTTCTCGTGATTTCAAACACGACATGAACAATTTCGCTGCTGCCCGTAAAAGTTTGGAGAATCGACCGAGTAACGTGTACGAATTTGGTGTGAGTGCGAAAAACCGAAGTTTTTGGAGGCAAAAGTTAGAACAAAACGTACGCTCGTCTGCAAGCGATGTGCGTCGTTTCGAGTCGAGAAAAGGAAATTCAAAAGCCATAAAAACCGACGAAAAATCGTCAAATTACACGGAATTAAATGTCCCGATTACCAAAGAGTCAAATGACTCGTCCAAATCGCCCACTCATGGTCGAATCAATGAATTGAGGCCACGGAAACGAGATAGTGAAAATGGAGATATTGAGCAACAGTTTGGCTGGTTCTACCGACAAGGGCGAACGGAAGAATCAAGTAAATCGAGGTAAATTAAGCGATTGTGAAAAAAAACTCTCACGTCGATACGAGAGCTCCAAAATATCGTTGTGTGTGTGGCTTTTTAAATTTATTTATTTGTCTTCATTTTTGTAGGCTGAAGGAAAATGGCGAAACGAAAATAAAAGTCAGATGTAACAATTCACGGCATTAGAGCTTTCCTCGCATTATACAACATTTTTGTACTTCGATCGTTAAAATTCATTAAGTAAAATAGACTTAGTCCGATAAAATTTTAAAATCGTGGAAAGCTATTAAAAAACGGGGCTATTTCGTCTGAAATATTTTCCGGAGCATAGCTAGTGAAAATTTCCTCCTTTCTCTTATCGATTGACCTTTATTTTGTGTAGCAGGAAAAAATGTCTCCCTCCTGATACTATAAATGATCTTTGCAATTTGAAAAAATCAACAAGAAACGCTTAAATTTCCGTGTGTACAAAATTAATTGTCAAAACTAAAGAATTTTTTATGGAAAATTTTGTGGAGCAATCGAATGGAGATTCTTTGTGGTTACAATTAATTGATGGACGCGGTGATTATATTATCGCGTTTATTTACGAAATGAGAACGGAAAAACGATTACTGAATAAAAATCATTAGTTGAAAATAATTACGATAAAGGATCGATCGATAAGCGATGGTACTGGAATCTGAAAACTGTAGATTTTCAATAAGAAATACAATTATTGGGGTGAGCTACCCACGAGCAACTCGTTTATTTTTAAAATTCTGACCTGAAACTGTCGCCACAACGTTGCGTGTTTGAAGAGTGAGCATAAAAGAAATGAAAAAAAAAAAACTCGCGGTCAATAAAGGTCGATAAGGCAGAAAAGCTGGGAATTGAGTTTTCTTCGATCCCCGTGAACGGCGCAGCGTTACAATTATACCAGCAACGACGCGCACTTGTTCGAGCATGTTTGACGCTCATCCGCCGTCCCCTACTCCCGGCTGTAATCGCAGTGGGAGAATTGGCGGAGTCACGTGACCGACGCGAGACAACTCGTACCGCTTGGTACGCTGATACCCGAGCGAATGTCTCACTCTCCCTCCATGAAACCAGCAAAGAAGACGCATCTCAATTTATCGGTACCAAAAAGAGCGGTGAAGATGAGTTATTAGTCGGAATCCGGCTTGCACACGCAAGTGTGCCCAAACAACTAAATAATCATGGAGTAAGTTGAAGATTATTATTGTTCTTTCGAAAGCCACTAACCCAGCATATTTGTAATCGATCTCGTTTAAAAAACACTCACGACGTTGCCTGACGTTCCTCTGCGCCGCCATTTTGTGTGACCCTTCCAAACAGTCAATTCTTGTCTATTTACGCATCACATTAATTATAAAATGCTTGTCACATTCGTCAATCATTAATTTCCCATCAACCAACATCTATCGCTTCCCATTCGTCCATTTCTTTTAATCACCATGCATGTATTTCGATCCGAAGCTGCGACTAACACTAATAGATACTCCGGGCATGACGTCATCGAAATTGCATCACCATGAAAAGGGCACGAGAGCTCGAAAATATGTGGACCTATAAATTTGATTTTTGGTTCCACTCCACTGCTCACTGGCCAACTTTATTATTATTTTCCGCTATTGGACGAAACAAGATCGTGACTTTCCAATGTGATTTCGCAACTTGTTGCAACACATCCATCACCTCCAACCATATGCTTTGATTTTCTCATTTTTTATATGGAAAACACCACACAGGTTTTTCCCAATTAACCGCTTTACATGCGCGCCTTGAATCTCCATTTTTTCCAAACATTCACCCGCTTCGTCGAATGGTCAATCTATGCTGCCGAATTCGCCCGCTCAAATGATTTCTGGAAATTTATCGATTTTCAATTATGAAAACTTGATGTTGTGATCAAATTAGTTTTTAATTTCTATGTAATCACTTTTTGGACGTATCAATTATGTTGTCTTTATGTTTTTGGAGCTTTCTGATGTTTGTTTATGTTACGCCAACGTGAGATTGCATTTTTACAAACAATTGAATGGAAAACTCCGTAATTTCGTTTGTTTACAGGCGACAATATTTTATTCTCGGTTAATTCAATTTCTGGAATACAGTCCCAAGGTTTCAAGAATTGAATTGAGGGCCAAACATTCTCTTCTGTACCTTTGGCGTTAAGAAATATTCAAATTTATTTATTAACCAATGACTTTCGATAATATACTTTTGCTCTTACTCTAACCAATCCAGACTCATGATTCCAATAATTTTCTGCTCGTCATACTTCGTATCATGTTCCTAATCACAATTTTTTTTTCTTCATGTGCTAGGGGTCGCACGGGTTACTGGCTGCGGTCTCGATTCAAGCTCGTGTAGTCGTGATTGAACTATTTAACAACTAAACTAAGTTATCTGCTCTACTGAGAAAAAATCCTTCAGAATTAACATTAATATTTGATTTTTCTTCAAATTCTCTTCATAACATTGACAATAAAGTCAACGAGTAAATAAAATCTAGATCATTGCGATGAGTCATTGTGAATTGTTCAAAAGTGAATTAATTTTGAAAATTCACGATTTTCCACTGATTTTTGAAAAAATAAATTTTCTTGCAACTCCAAAAATTGAAATTTTCATGCTGTTTCTTTACATTTGCGATGAACAATGTATTAATGAATTTTCTTCGTTTTTTATTTACAGGGCCAAAATGGCGCTCATTGCGAGTTACGTCCGCGCGACGACACGAATTTCTTTATCAAACATATTAGAGTATCCTTGCCAAATCCACAACGACAATGTCATTGAAACCGGAGTCGTGGGTTTGGAAGTTGGAGCCGGTGTCCCCTAGTGGGACATCGGTTGGGGAAGGAGAGGAAGATTGGCTGTACATTGACGATAGCAAGCCAGCATCATCATTAAGCATCGATGGAAGCGAAACCGAGCTTTACAATGAAAATCCGTCTCGGGCCCAAGTGGCGACGAAACTTCTGGAGGAATTGGACGAATGGATAAAAGAAGGTACGCCCGATCGATACATTAACACGACGTAAATTCCGATATTCCAATTGAGCAAACAAACAAAAAGTGTGTAATTTGGTTAAGATAAGAATAGCTCGAGGCGCCTTGATAAAAATGACGTTAACACGGTTCGTTGCCGCGCAAAGCTGTAATTAGTTGGAAGCAAATCGTAATCGGTGTACGACAAGTGCCTTGAAGTAAACAAAACAAATCAAAATATTGATCAAGTTGGAATAGAAAGCGTCACGAGGCAGAAGAAAAAGTTTGAACGGTACGCGTGAAGCAAGCACCGTTCGCTCCGGAGCGTTATCTCTCTCCCTCCTCGCGGAAGAGAGTGTTAAGAAGGAGGGAAGGAGATATGTCGAGATAAATATTGCGACGGGGACAAAGAGAGAGAGAGAGGCAGGGGAACGACTTGTGTTCTCCCCCGTATTTGTTAGCCGACAGTCAAGTTTCCAAGTGGCTCGTCGATGATTATGGAAAAAGAGCATGGAAAAGAGTATTTGTGTTTCTCGAAATTATCTTGGATTGTCGGTAGTGGGGATAGAACGGCAGGGACATACGAGTTGTGCCAAGAGTAGCGCAGATCGTGATCCGGAATCCATAGTTTTCAAACGGCCGAGTATATGTGGGCACGTTACCTTTTTTTTATCCGTATTTCCCACTTTTTTCCTTCATTTTAGTGTAAAAGAGAGTGGGACAAACTGGTTAACCTCTAGAAGGCGAGTCTGGCGAGCTCGAGTCAGCGAGAATGAGCCAGGGCCGGAGGGAGGTAGGGAGAGAATGAGGAAGAGGGGCGTGCGGCGGGTGAGAATCGACAGAAGGAGGGGCAAAGAGGTGGGAAAGTCCAAAGATAAGTTAAAGTCGGTCTTTAGTGGTGTACGGGTCAACCACACACAATCCATATGACCAAGACGACGACATCGAGTCTTGTTGCTTATTCTCCCCTACTCCCCGTATGCACACAATCCCGAGTTCAGTATCTTTCCTTGTCTTCGAGGCGACGAGTCTATCCAGCTTCTGTTTCTTCGCTGCCTCTGTTACATCGCGCGCGCGCGTGTATGTTGATACGCGCCAAAGGGAGATCACGGATCACGCATTTTTTTTTACTTCTACTTCTTTTACGTCGTGTCGTCACGTGCACCAATAGCCGTCAGCGGTTCAGCGTTCCGTTCTACGTGTGCTCCATATGCAAAGTTTCTTCGAGTTCGGACGGGAAGCCTCGTTAACGCGGTCTCGAAATATCTGAGATTATTGGAGAAAAGAGAGAGTCTCGATCGTTGGGCTCAACTTTCTGTGCTGATCGACAGTAACGCGTCACGATCCAACTTGACGGGGGAAACGAATTTTATTTCATTTTTTTCTCCTTTTCATTCTTATTTACATTCCCTCGAATCGAACCATCTCCTTCGCTCCTTCTTATTCTTCTTCCAATTCCTCCCTCTCGCTTTTTCACTCATTTTCTATCCCTCTTGTGCTACACACTCGGTTAAAGACTCGCATACTGTGCTGAAAAACGTCTCGTTTACCGTGTCAACACAATCTTTTGCCACGTTACATGGCAAGCGAAATTTGAATTTCAACGAAATTTAGAATCTGTGTGATACTGGCAGCTCTGAAGGTGACGCGAGTGATAGATCCTACAGCTCGATGTTGGAGTGTGCTAATGTTTTACAATAGTATGCAGTTCGCGTATCGTTACACGTGGAATCGCGAAATAATCGTAAATTCTCAGAAATTGGTGAAAAGACGTTGATTCAATTGGCACAACAAACGCCGTCGATCGTTGCGGAGGAATTATCGAGCGTCGCCTTGTTGACCTTGTACCATTGTCGCACGTCAAAGATAACACGATCGCGGCGCAACTTCATCCCGTCAACTGCTATTTCATCAAGATCCCATCGTTTTCCCTCGTGTCAGCTGATTACCCATAATACTGCTCCAACACTGGCCAAACAACGTCGGTTATGGCGACGATGTGTTATGGCGGTACGTTTATATTCCAACAATCTCTACACCAATTTACAGCTCCAGGAAAAAACCAATTCACCGATTCATACAGATTTCCAACCTCTCGATTCGTATTATTAATGCAAAGTTCTGTGAACCGCTACTTGCTCGTTTATTATTACACACGCATTAACGTTCCAATAGATCCGTCAGACCATTGACCATGACCTATAGAACTATGCCTCACATCGATAGCTATCCTGGTTTAAAGTACTGCTTACTCGTCAATTCTCACGAGTTAAGATCGTCGTTTACCATTCGTTTTATAGTTAAATCGTCACAACAGATCTATCGAGAGTTACCCCTCGCTCTAAACAGTCTACGGACCTGTTGATATCTCTGATTAAAGTGAAAACTATAAATAAGAACTTACCTGCAATTATTGGGGGTTGGTTGAGAATAATTTAGTCCGAACGTCCTGTTCGTTCGAGCGTGAAAACGCAGTCAACAGGTCTCGCCCAACTGAGTAACTGGTCTTCATACGTGAAACGTATACGAAGATATATTATTCCTGAGTTACCAGTATTTCCATGTATCCTCAACTGCTCTTTGAATAAAGCTTCGTTTCATATTCTTCGTCAATCCTGTGAATAGAATACTTTCAAGATTTGCAAACGAAATCGTAGCTATTGGTGGATCGTCGACTGAAGATTCGATCCAAATCTGAGGATAAAAAGATGGACGTATTGTTACCAAAATGTCAGATGTATATCCGAATCGTTAGATGTAAATATTCCAATCGCAGTATCTCGTTCGATTGCTATTTTTGTCGTCACATCGCCGACGACCGTCCGAGCTCCAAGACTCGTATTATGTTCCATTGTGATATGCGTCACGATGGACCGCAGTAACTTGGCATTTGTATATTATATTCGCATGTATAATGTCGGTGGGACAGTGTCTTGGAACCATTTGTTATTTACTTTTTTCCTTTGCTATGGTTTTAACGAACGATATGGTCAAGTAGGCTATTGGAGATATTCTCCTTAGAACATTGCACAATTAATATCCTCGGGGTAGTGATCCGCGAGATACATGCTCGCGCATAGATAGATCGATCCGCGTTGTCCCAGATGTACACTCGGTTCTTTGTTCTCATATCAATAAACGTATTTATCACACTCCAGACGAGATCAAATCACGTACCTGTTTGTAAAATTGTCACTGATAAGCGCTACAACACATTGAAAACTAATCGATGGGTTCATGAATTTTTCCAGTCTACGATACGAAAGTGTCTTGTGAAACGGGACAGGCCAAAACGTATAAGGTTATCAAGTATTGCGCCAAGCAACGAGTATCGATGAGGAATAATCATATTTCTAGAGCAACACCGCGATGCGTCTTTCATTTTTCTCTTTTTTTCCGTTGCGTTTGTTCCTTTGTTGGCCTCGTTTACGATTAGCTTCAATCGCCTCGCTGCCCGTTGACATTAATCTATTTAACTGCAATGCAGTGATAAGCATGCCACGATTTTTTTTTCATATTATGATATTGCGTATTTTCCTCTTGTTCAAAAATCTATTAATTATGCATAATTGATGTCGCTTTTTCAAAGCCGTTTGCTTATGAATATGTAAAGTCGTTACGGTCCGCCGTCTCAGAAACGGGATGCTGCTGCGTGTAGAGCGAGGGAGAGAGAGAGAGAGCGAGAGAGAGCGATGGAGCGGACAATTGTTCTTGAAATGTTCACGTTGTCCTTGTTTGAAATGAATATCTGGTTTTCCTCGTTGAACGAGGAATGTCCATGTTTTATATTCTCACGTCAAGCTAAGACACTCCTAGTCCTCTTGCCGCTCATTTTCTTTGGTTTTCTTTACAAAGTTGTTGGAAAAGTAGCCGCGGCGATGGAGATTTCTAGGTTGAGAACTGTTTAACGATCCGAGATTCCAATGGTTCGCCTTCCTCGACTTATTGCTAAGAATACGAATTAATTAATCATAAAATTGTTGCGCAATAAATCGTCTATTGTACCGCAGAATTAAAACTCTTGAGAGACGTGTTTCTTCTAGTTTGTCGTCTTGTTTTTACGCCTCGAATCATAGATGAATAATTAATGTTTTATCGCTCGTTTCACAGAGCCGTTCTCCGATTGGTTGGAGGAAAAGATCGAGTTACCTATATTCGAGGAACTACCGGTGCCCGAATGCGGACAGAACAAACCTGTCGTATACGCCGGCGTGCCGAAAATCCACCTGCAACAGGAAACAACTCAAACGTTGCTTCAAGAATTCGAAAGCGTTCTTGGGGACGTCGAAGCATGCCATCAAATCTATCCTCCCGCCAATTTGGCTCTCACACCACCGCAATCACCACCACCAAACAAAATCGGCGGTCTCGATACGCAACTCCTCGTAACCCTACAACCGGCATTGCAAACATCAATTTATCCATGTCCACGAATCGTACAACAGCAACAACAACAACAGAGCATCATCGCGACACCAGAAACTAACGCTTCTTCTTATCTTGGTCAAATATCAGGCGAATGGAACGCCGAAAATGTCTCGTTGGTACCGTTGCGAGACGTTGCCAGCGAATTGGCAGCGGTCGACGAATACGTGCGTTCTTGTGCCGAGGAAATAGCACCATCGAGTCCTTGCACCAGTTCCGGTGGGAGTTATCTCTCATCGGAGGACTCTTCGAGTCCCGACGATCCTGATTGGGCCGGAGAATCGAGCAGCAGCAGTTCATACACCAAACAGCGCACTTCTCGTTTGACCAAAAATCGTCATAAGCCATACTCTCGACCGTCCGTTGAGGACAAAAAAGTACGCAAGAAAGAACAGAATAAGAACGCCGCGACGCGTTACCGACAAAAGAAAAAACAAGAGATCAAAGAGATTGTCGGTGAGGAGCAAGAATTGGTCGATCACAATGTTAAACTGCAAGACCAAGTTAAAGAGCTCAATCGAGAGATTGGATATCTCAAAGGTCTAATGCGTGATTTGTTCAAGGCCAAGGGTCTTATGAAGTAATCCAAATCTCCAAATTTCTCCATCAATTCGCTACGCAGTACTTGGCTCTATTTTCTTTTTTAACCGTTATTTTCTTCCTTTTTTTTACTCTAACATTTTTATCTTATCGTATACTCATATTTACGAAGCTGTTACGAAATACTTATGGTGTTGAAATGCCAACTGCGTTTCCAATTGTACAATTTTTAGAGTACGATTTTGTGTTTTTTTTTTAACCAACCGCCACACCCACCTCGGCGTGTCCTGTACTTTTTTGTCGTTCGTGTTTCCCACTCGAGAATCAAGACTATCGTCAATTTTACATCCAATCACATATTTTACATCTTTTGTTATTTTCTCTGCCCTTCTTCCCCTCCTTCCCAACTTCCATCAAGCCTGGATACGATACTTAACACACGTGCTCGAAGACCTTAACTACGGAATACTACAACTTTGGTGTACGACCCTATGAAACTTTAACAAGTGGAAACTTGTCGTTTCACCGATCAATTCCGTTTACAAGATCTCATCACGTTTATGGAAAATCGAGTCTCCTCATTCCAAATTATTTTAACAATGAACAATTTATCATATTTTCTTAAGACAATGGTACAATTATCGTAATTAAACAACAAAAATAAAGAATATATTGAGTTGACCGAATATGGGAGTTTCTTTAGTCATTTCTTATCGTCCACGCCATTCATCACTGTGAAGACGATCCCGAACAAGCTCGTATGATTATTTTTACGTCGAACTTATTAGCGAATACTTAGGAAAAGTAAAAAAAAACAACAAGAATTTCCGAGCACAAAGAATTTTCCGCCGATTAAATAAACATTTAAAATTCCGCTAAAGCTGCAGAGACACTAGGAAAATAAAATAATACGAGTACACTCAAACTTGTACGAATCTCTGGAAAAACTTTCCAGCACGTTCCGCTATTTTTTAGTACAAACAAAAACATTCCTTTGCTAATTGAAATATGGTCCACGCGAAACTGTCTAATAATTTAAATAATTCCTCCAATAAAAACGTTGCTTTTCCTGTTATGATAGAAGCATCTAATTTTATCGATCGGTGTGAACAGACGATCTTCTTTTGTTGCCGACACCCAATCAGCAGTGGAGATATTTTTTAATTTCAACATGTGTACTCTTCGTTTTGGGTTTAAAGCCTCGATATTTGATCAAATAAATAATTAACATCGTAATTGTGCCATTAACATTCAGACTCGAATTTCAAAATTGACAATGAAGTCTCGATCTTTAGAATGGAATATTAAAACTCAAAATAGAGTTTGAAACGTCATAACGGAGAATCAACATGGAAAAACGATAAATAAATAAAAACTTATCCATCAATGTAAACATTGATCATTTACATGCGCAATAGACTGTTCTGAAATTCAAATGGAATGAAGAAATTGAAAATGAGACACATGGAGAATAAAATACAATATTGACATTCGAAATGTAGTATTAAAATTCAAAATGGAGTATGTTTGCGATGAAGACTAAATTTATCGTTATTTTGAAAACCTATCGTTGTTGGATAACCTCAAAAAATGTGGTAGATACAGGTGAGTTTTGAAGTGACAGGTGAACATGTCTTTTAAAGCACGCGTTTAACAAATAGAAGGAAGGATTCCGGTACGTGCTGTGTGTGTCTAGAAACAGCGTTAACGTCATCGCGTTGTTCGCGAATCATTAAACTAATGACGTCACAACAAAATGGATGCCGCGCGTCCGGGAAAGTCTTGCAACTTGCAACTCTGAAAGTCATACAGAATACAGGAGAATTACGAGCATGAATTGCAGACTCTCCCCACTTGCATTCATGGCTTTTTCTTTGCTGCACGCGCTCTCAGTCGCCATGAGTAAAGAATGAGAAATAGATTGAGAGAAAAAGAGGGAGAGAGAGAGAGAGAGAGAAAGGGTTACCGATGCTCGGTAGAATCATACCGTGTGTATCAGGGACACGGTTTGCTATGGCCTGAACGCTCACTAGTACGCTAGAAGATCTCGCCACGGAAAGAGACTGGCGTCTCTCTTTCTTTATTTGCTCTGCCTCCATGTCATCTCGGAGGTTTCAGCTGCACAACAAACGCGTACCCTTTATATTTCCTTCTCGTCAACAAGTGCAAACGGCTATGACGTGATTTTACCATCTTAACGCCTCTAGTTTTATTTTTTTGTTTCTTCGCGTTTACCCAAAAGTGCTGCTGTGCAACACGCGAGGTACCAAACACTTTGTTACTCATAGTGTATAATTACTCCTCGGAAACGGTCTATACGGTCTGTGGAGAACCTTTCTCCTTCCGTTTTTTTCTTTCTTCGTCTTCCTCGCTTTCTCCCTATCTCGGGCCTTCTCTCTCACTCTCTCGTGAATCTATTCTTTTTTCTGCGATATTCCGTTTGGACTCGAGGAACCAAACTAAAACAACTTTGATTTCGATTTCGATTTTAGACAAAATGACCCTGATTGCCCCCTAAGCCTTCGTAGCCTCCAATAACTCATTTTCTCAACCATCTTCCCATCGACTTTTTAACGCTGACTCTTCAATTTTTAGTTTTGTCGCGTAATTTTAATAAAAAATCATTAATGACATAATTATTAAGCGATCAATTCGTTCAACACGTTTCGTACTAAACTTTTTGTACTTTTATACATTTTACCTCATGCACAGTCTTTCTTGATTGTCCTGCCAATAAAAAAAACTTAATTTTTTCATGTAGCAATTAGCGTAATCGGAATCATCAACAAATTGATCAAAAATATCGAAACCATTTTCTTAAAGTCAGTTCTGCTGAATTTTCTCAACTCGATTACTGCGGAACCGAAGTTAACTGCAGCCGAGTGTATACATCATTCAGTCATAATCGCAATTACGTTCCGTTTTCTAAGCTTCAAAAAATTGCATATTTTGGCAAATCGTTCAGTAATATTTCGTGAGGCTGAGTGTAATTTTCATTTTTTTCGAATCGTGGAAAAGATTTTCGTATTTATTCTTATTGCAAGTTGACTCTATTTGTTATGGGAGGCGACCCAGGCATCGAGGTCTCCTCGCGGTGAGTGCTGCGCATTTTTGCGACTCACATTTATTTCTGCGGCCTTGACCCGAAATGCACGAATGAGTATCTGCTTTTTCCATAACTCAGTCGACCAATGACAATGGAGAAAAATAAATTTGCGATCGGATTGTCTGAGAAAAATCACGAATCCGCTAAACGAATACGCCTGAGTAATTAGCGTTTCTTATATTAGCGGCTTGGTCCGTTTTCGTGTGCACACTCGATCATTAGTGCCGATGAATGAAAATTTACGAGAGAAGGGAAAAGATCGCGTAAAGCGTTTGCAGAACACGTTTCCTTTCGGTTCCTTGTAGTTTGTTTACGCATTTCGGATTTCGAGGATGACTCAACTGAGTGAAAGTTTCCGACGACATACCCAGCGGCGAGACGAATTCTTTCGATTTGTATACACTTTGAATTCAATTAGAAAACATGACTGACCCAAAAATGTGTGCACTGCTGTTTTATTTAAATAATACATTTTTGGAATATTTTTCATTTTTAAGCAAATCCCGTTCAAGCTTCGGTAATACGCGAATAGCTCTCAACTTGGACAGAAATAATTGTCGAAACTTCCATATAGTTGGGCCTCGTCAAATGAATCAATCTCGAACTTAAAAAATCAAGCGTGAACAAACTATCGATTATTTGCACGCATAGAATTTTAGTGATCAATCAAAAAATTGCATTTTCGTTCGGATTATTGCGATATTGTAGATTCTCCGATCAGGAAAAACATGGGTGTGACAAGTCTCCAAATATATAAACATGAGTCATACACACGTAGATATACTTGTCGCCTCCGTTTTCTTGAGGACTTGTTTACACTGCCTGCAAAGCATCCCACAAACATCTACAAGTAAATACAGTGAATATTTTGGCCACAGGTTTTTCTACTGTTTACACCCAACAAAGGGGCGTATCGAGTTACGCAAGACCGATCTATCTCGTATTCAGAAACGTGACAAAACCTTCGAGTGTTGACATTCGTCTTATTCCAGCATACGTTGACCTTCGATTGTGAAATAATTTAGTGTCAGAATTAAAAAAAAAAAAAACGTCGATTTGTTTCACATTTTCGAGGCTGGAAACGAGTCTAAGGGTTTTCCTCGCTTATTTTTTCAATCAAAAGACGAACTGATACACGCGTGACTGAAAATCCGTCGAAGGTTCAGTGATACAAACTTATGAGAGATTTTGTAGATTAAAAATATGTTCGAATTCTCTTGATGAGAGTAAAAGAGAACAAGGTTTTCTTCGACTTTGTCTCCTCGACCTTGCACCCACTTGTACTTCCACGCATTCACACGTGTGTCGTCATTGCGAGAAAAGATGTATGCACAAATGCGACAGCATCTTGTGTTTCTACACGAGATGTCTTACCTTTTCAGGTTCGATCGAGGCAGAACAGATTGTACAGCTAGCCAATGTGCCCAATGCGTTGCGATAGGAGCTACGTTACGACGGGGAGAAAATATTGATCGGACCAGCAAAAATGTACGATAACAACGGATATTTGGTGGAATCCAGTCGCGATCATCATCGAGGCTACTCGACCGAAGGAGAGGAAAGCCATCATGCATCCTCCGTACGAACTGTTTCGGAATATGCGGTTTCTCACAAGCACACCAATCCGGTACAATTTTTTTTTTCTATTCCACATTTCTTAACGATTCCGAAGATTTTCGATAATGAAAAAACCCAAACAATGCAAACTTCAATCTTTCCAAATATAATCTTTCTACAAAGAAAAAAAACAAAGAAGAATTGACGATTTGTCGATGAGATTTTCAGAATGAAAGAAATAAACTGAGAATTAGACAAAACTTTCTCGAAAATTTTCGAAAATTCTACTCGTGTGCAGATGAAACCAGCTGTGCCGGGAAGGAGTACAAGTCACAGACCAAAATACGAACACGTTAGCGAAAAAAAAATCCACGTCACTCGGAATGGGCCAGGCTCAGATGATTTTTCGAGAGACTCACCTCAAAGTATTCACAATCCGAACAAAGTATTGAGACACGAAAGTCCCTACAACGGATCGGACTTGTACGTTACGGGGGCACCTTACAGAGCATCATCGGAACTAAGGTTTGAACGAACACTTTCATGGAAAAACCATGATTTTTGCATGAGTGCGTACTTTTGTTTGGACAAGAAAAAATCGTAAAATGATTTTTTTTCTAAATTCAATTGAAAATTTTGTAAAAATTGACTTTTACGATTGGAAAAATTACGAGATAATAATTTCGAAAATGCCGCAATAAATACAGCGCGGAGTTTTCGATTATAGGATCGAACAAATTTCAAAATCCAATGTACTCGATTGACCTGCCTGATGGATTTCTCTCTAGCGTTAACACCATAATGGAACTGAATTAATTTACAGTCGTGGATCACGCAATAGTCCAGCACCGAGTTCGAGAGCCGCTGAACGAGCTCCGAGTAATTACAGCGGTTCGGCGAGATCAGGACACTCGACGGTCAAGACTCACACTTCTCGACACGGTGGCGTTATCGTGGAAACCATGTCGACACCCAATCCCTTCTGTCCAAATACGAAGGGAATCTGTTGTCTTATGTTACTACTCAATCTGGGCTTGATTCTCGTCACTCTCGGTTTCGTCATAGTTATCCAATTCTTTACACCATTGATCGTTTGGTAAGATTTTTTTTGTTTTCCTTCGCCCATGCATTATAGCGTCAATTTTGCTTCGAAATTTATCGAAAAATTAACCATTCACCACTGAAACGGAAGAAATAATTAATAAAAAAACCGAATCGACTAAATGGAATGTTTTTCTTTCAGGATTCTCGGTATAGTTTTTCTCATTTTTGGATTCATGACCCTCATCGGGAGTTTAGTATATTGCGTCCACGTGTTCAGAAACGCAAAGCATCCTCACGACATAAATCCGGAGGATCTTTACTGGACGAGATATTGGCAAGGTCACGTAGGCTCTGCGCCGGAAATACATTACAAAGCAGAGGGAAAATATGCTGACGACGCAGCTAGCGATCGTTACAGCAAATACTCAACGAATTATTCGGACCGAAACAACGGTCATCGATACTAAAGAAATAAAAAACCTGAATTATTTGACAACTTTGTGGCGTTGCTCGACGCGAGCATTGCCAAATCGACTGCAGTAACTTGAAGTTCATTATAGTCAACAACGAACGATACCGAGACGACTCGTATGTGGAATTCTCATTTCTCAAACACGCGTCAGAAAGATTTTTACACGAAATAAAAAAAAAACGATCCAGACGGCCTCAAAGACTTTTCGGATTTTTTTAACAAGACTGCGTTCATGTGCCGTGGCAACTCGTTTTCTGAGCATAATGCATTTCCTTCTTCTAGCCTCGATTCGGTCACTAATTTCTCATACCTCACACCTTAACTTACACGCGAGCTGACGTGCGTATTATGTACAATTTGTTACCAATCACCTATTCTAATAAATTAAAAAAACAACTACATTTCTTTGTTTTTTCGTATGAAAATATTGTATATTTTTGTTTGTTTTTATTGTAAGACACTCAGCGACCCTCTTCCCAGGGACTGACGATAAAAATATAAACTTAAAAGCTTGATGAGAATAAATTAACTTATCTGACTGGAACTTAATGGAAACGGTGTTGTTACGTTCGTTCAACAATACCAGGGCATCGTACGATTTTGTTTTGATTCGGTTATCGGAAGAATGTCGAGGGGAAAGCTAAGCGACATTCGATTCGGACATTACGCTTATAGTTGGCAACGAGCTGTCGCTCCATTCCGCATGCGGATAATTTCGTGGTGGACTTTGCACGTGCACAAGAAATTTACTCTGTCGTCTGATGTCTTGAAACATCATTTCGAATTGTTCCTTTATACTGACCGGATCGCCGGAAGAACGTTCGTTTTCGACTTTTTGAGCATCCTCGGGATTTGACAACAGTCGAACTTCGTCGTGGTGTTGTTTATTGTCCGTTGCTGACGATGATTTTCGGGTTTTCGATTTCAAACGGTTATCCTGCTTTTCTTCCTCCGCGATTTTCGGAGAATCGCCAGGATTTTTACACACAAGATTCGGTGCACTAAGAAACTCCTCCAATTCCCATTCACCCTTAACCTCCGGATGGTTCTTCATGGTATCTGCGAACAACGAGCAGCAATAGCGTTCAAGTTTTTCGAAATTTCGGGTTTAAAAATATCGGAAAATCTTCTATCGACCGTTCAAAATTTTTTTCAACAATCTTTGAATTCGGGTTTTTCAGTTTTTAATCAAAATTTCAACAGCGAAGTTTGAGCGTTTTTGTCAACTCCACGTCGTGGTTAATTCTTACTTGTGGAAATGGAAAGTTTGGGTTCCTCCTCGTGTTGGTTTGTCAACGAAATAGTTTGGGAAGTTTCTTCGCCAGGAAGACTGATAAATTCGGGTTGAACCTTTTCAGCGGTTCTTTTAATTTCGGAATTGTCGGACAAGCCATTAAACGGGTCGTCCGCTGGAGCAGTAGATTTTTCGAACAAACAATCAACGACAGGCAACGAAATTTCTGATAATTCAGCGACCGAGTGAGGATCAAAGGAGTTTTTGGAAGATGTTGACGTCGGAGAAGAACAAGCCGCACCTCCGTGAATAAGCGAAATTTGTTGATTGCCAGTTTCGCGAATTGTCACCAATTGATGCGAAATGTGGTTTTGGAGCTCTCTGGATAAAAAGCAAAATAAAATGAATCTCGGCAACGATCCACTGATGGTATACCAAGGACCAAATAATTCTCGAATACTCACTTTAATTTCTTTCGTAAATCATTGATCATTACATCTTTGCAAGAAGACAAAGCTATGAATTTGTCTTTTTCCAGCTTAAGATATTGCACCTCCATGTATCGTTGTTCAGCTATTTCTATTTGTTCGTTCAGATCGCGTCTCAACTCTCTAGCCAACTTTTGAGATGCTTCTATTCTTTTGTTGTCCTCTCTCAGAGCAGCCACGATTCGTCTGTTTTCAACTCCGGCCTTCAAGCTCTCGTTCAAGTCTATTCTTAATTTTTTTATCGTCATTTCAGCAGTTTTTTCACGTTGTTGACTTTCTTCTAATAGGTGAGTCTGTTTAACGACTTGTCTGAAATAATTTGGAGCGCGTGAAAAACGATTCTTATTTAGCAACCGACTGCACAAGTGATAAAGGGTAAACGTACTGTTGTAAAGTTTCTTTGTCTTTTCTCAGCCTCGCGGATGCTGCTTCAAGTTCTCTGCTGGTATTTTCCAATTGCGACATACCTGCTTCCAACTTGGTGCACAATGCAATCTTTTCGAGCACCTGCGAATAAGCAGCATGTTAATTTACCAGTACGAGGAACTTTGACAGTTTTTTAGCTCGCTTTTGAGGACTCACGTCTGGTGGAAGTTTTCCTGGTTCTTTGGGTATCCTCAGAAGAGCCTGTTCCATTTCCGTCAGAATTTTACTAGATCGTTCGTCGCGGACTAATCCTTCCATCTCTTGCATCAAAATACCCAAAACTCTCACTGGATTATAAATGCCCAGTCTATCGTTAGAGCAATCGAATATTCCTCCACATTGAACTCCTCTGTCTGTTACTTCTATGGACTCCAAACTACTGGCTAACGTCGTCGTGGACGGAATGCCTGAATTAGAGACAGTCTTTAACTGCTCGGAAGACTTTTTAGCTGCTTGCTTGACAGGAATCTCATCGAATATTCGGCTGTCTTGCTGCGAATAAAAAATGCCAAATTAGCTCAATAAGCGGGCACGAGGAGCCGATGGATAAACGTTATTTATCTCAATGATTTCATTAACGCTCTAAATATCGAAATGTCGTGAGTAAAGCGTTTGTATACTCACACGGATGTATTTATGAGACTGATGAGTTTCTGTTATCGTTCGAATCTCCTTGCGCTCGTGATTCTCGTGTCTGGCATGTTTGGACGATTGAATTTGGCTGGCGAGATGTTGTAAGCCTTGTTTGAGAACAGGACGATTTTGTTCTCTCAAGGTTCTACTCCAATTGCTGGCGTGACTGTCCATGACGTTATTGTTGGAAATTTTGTCTTCCATTACTTTGGAGGTATTCAAGCTGCCGCTAACCATTCCGGAGCTGCTTTTGCGTCCTTTTGTTTTGACGGTAACTTCTATGGTGGTGCCACGATTGTCTATCAGCAAAACATCATTGGAAGACGATGGTTTCAACTTCTGAAAAGCACAATATATTTTTATCATCCGATTTAGCTGATTTTTTTAAAATCGATTTTAGAAAAAACAATTACAAACCTTGCTGCTCGGCTTCAACGCTTGTTGCTTGGGAGCTAAATCGAAATTGTCTTTCCTCGTCCTCACAGCTAAAGACTTGCTTGTTGCATTGACCTTGCCGATCATTATGCTACGATAAATGCAGTGTCTTGGTCGTGAGGTTAGGAAACACACTCCTACAGTTCTAACTTTTGAATTTGTTGTTTTTTTGCATCGAAATATGTCATAATCGTGTGTACGTATAAATATTTATCCGGGAAACATTGGTTATGAGACGGTATCGCAGTTCTGTATGATTAAAATTATTTAAAAACCGATTAGGAATACACTTCGTTGAGAGGAAAGATCATACCGTTGATTGTTATTTTTCTTCACAATGCGGCTAGCCCCTCGTCGACATTGGGACTAACCTCGGTCAAGCAGTAAAATTTGAGCATGTTCTTCCTCCTTTCTCGAGTGCTAACGACATGACAGCTTGGGTAAACATTGCATTGAAAGAAAATCTTGGAACTTGCATATTTTTGGCTAATCGGTAGAGAAATTTCCGATCCTTCGATATGTCGTACGGATTTTCTTAATAAGTTTCAATTGAGAGTTTATTGTTTCAAAAGTATGACTCTTAGATTTATATGTTTTTTCATCCGGTAAAAAATTATGAAAATAAGTGAATACGTCAATTCGTGGATATTGAAAAGTTTTCGCAGCTTATTATGCTGTCAGCTTCGTTCGGTCGACACGATGGTGCTGGACTACATTTCCCAAATGGATGCCATTTGATACTTCAAGTACATGTCGACAGAGGACCAGCTGGAGTGGCTGCTAAAACCGCTTTTTTTCAGAAAATGAATAAAAGCGTTAAAAATGGTCAGTGAATCATCAAAATAAAATATCAAAAATATGATAAAATTCCCTCAACAACAGTGAAAATGAAAAAATTGACATTTGGACCGGGACTCAAAACGAAAATACTGTCGGCAGAGGGCGATATGGGCGTCGATAATGTCAAACTCACGATCAAGCTGTCCCTCTATATGTTTCGCAGTTCCGTGTCGTCGCTCAAATTTGAATTCATTCGTAACGTTCAGACTGTTTATGGTTTATCCGATCAGCTCCCTCATAGTGCACCAGTTCGAATGTATCGAATGTTGTTTTGAAACGAAATCAGAATATCTCGACCCGGAATAAAAATGCGAGCGAGTTCAACCGGTCGTTCGTCGACCACGAATTTGGTCAGATTGTCAGGATTCGATCGTGATGAGAAAAGCGCTGGACGCACGGAAGCCCGGAGAACACAAATCCTGAAACCAAAGGTGTTGTCACAAGTTGACAATTCCCAGATACCCAGGCCCCGTATGAGATCGTCCTCAAGCGATCGGATCAGCTTGCACAAGCCGCATTTAAAAATAACTGGTAAGCGATTGCGATAGATTTTTGTTAATTTCGATTGGAAAGAGGACAAAAAAGTTTCACATTTTTCGATGTGGCCTAACGTCATTTCCTTTTAGATTGAAAAATCCATAACACGGAATTATCACTAAATTTTGATGTTGAATAAGAAAACAGAACTCGCGCTTGATGCCAAATTACAGAAATGGCAATACAGTTTTTTCTCCCATTTATCATCATCGAGCTGAATATCTTCATGATCCCAATTTTCTTGTGTTACGTAGCGAAAACTCCTCTGAGTCAACCACAACATCGAGTCTCTCGCGCTCCAGCCACGACTCCAAAAACACCGAGAGTGAGTTCTGCCAGCCGCCTGCATGTCGAGCCATCGTCCGGACCTCGTCATAAATCGCCGTTGGCCGAACGTGCGAGTGGTTTTGGCGTAAAAGGCCTCCGGAAGGACACAAGACCGATAAACGATAAAATGTATCAGTCGACGATGCTGAATAAGATAGACGAGTTTTTTGCAGGTATCGCGCAAAGTTTAATACTGAATCCGAGCGGTAGTTTGAAGCCGGTGACATTGAAAATCTTCATCGAAGCAACCAGCTGTCTTCTGAACCTTTTGGGAGTAAAGCACGAAGTCAGTATAAACAACTACACTGAAGAATTGCCCAAAATGGCACAAAAAATTCATTATCCTGGAGCAGTTACGAAATCTTGGCTGAAAACGGCAAACACGATGCATTCGTGGCCTCACGTGCTAGCCTGGCTCAGTTGGCTGGTTGAAGTCTGCGAAGCAAGAGACTTGGCTCAGCGCACGTTTCAAATAGAAAAGCTCCCTTTTGTTGGTTCGGATGAAGAACAAGAAAGCAAAAGAATCAATTTCCTGGCATTGATAAGATTTTACGTCGCTTGGAACGAGGAACGTCTGGACGACGAGGCTGCTCTGGTGGAGCAACATTTTCGAGAATTGAACCACATGCATGGCGATATTGAAACAAATATAGCGGAGGCAACTGAAAATCTCGAGAAAGAGACAGCTAGCTTGGAAGAAATGGACCAAAAGTCAAAGGATCTAGACGTAGAACTCAACGGTATAAAAGAATTCCTGGACAACCTGAAACATGAGGAAAAGACTGAAAACGAACTCATCGAATCGACCGAGAATCGCACCAAACGCGTCGAACAAGAGATCAAACATTTGAAACACGACTGCAAAGCGCTGGAAGATAAAATTCAAAAAGATTGTAATCATCACAAACAGTTGCACGTTCTCATCGCGAATCAACGAATGTCTGTCAAAGAGCGCGACGCCATAATCGAGCAATGCTCCGAGGTTCAGAACTACATACAACAATTTGACACTCACATAAAAGATATTAAGAACGAAGTTTATGCTATGGATATGAAACTCGCATCGTCCAATATGAATCTGTACAAAGCGATTTTGGCTTACAACAAGGACATAATAATGCATTTGGGTTGCGACGCAGGCGTAGATTTGGAGGAACTTAAACTCCCTGAAGGAAATTTGCTCAGTCACGATTTCATGGAAGCTTTACCAATCAAAGAAACTGCAATGCTCAACGTGAAGGAGAATATCAAAAAACAACTCAGTAAAACGGAAACTCTCATCGAAGTAAAAACCATGGAACTGGAGGCGTTGCAAAAAAATTTAAGAACGTTACAAGAGAACAATAAGCACCGGGTAGAAAAAATAACTGAGCAGAGAATCTTTGTCCAGCAGATACAACAAAAAACAAAAGAAAATGAGAAGAAGCTTAAGAATCAGATAAAAAACGTTAAAATCGAAATTGTCGATTTGGAGCAATCCATCCCTGATTTGGATGCCGCCCTCAACGAATTATCGGAGTGTCGTGATAAGTTACAAGCGGTCGAGCGAAAGTATCAATTTATAGAAAAATGGCTCGAAAGATTTTTCGACAAATTTTATAACTTACTCTCAAAGCACAGAAATAATCTCATTGATACTTTGAAAAAATTACCAAAACCATAAAGACTATGTAAGAGATCGAAATACGTTTTTTACTCATGTGTTATAGATTTTTTTTATAGATTGACAGAATCAAATCATTACAACAATTTCACTCTGATTACCTACTGTACGTTTTTTTTCTATCATGTAAATAAATATTTTTTCCACTGGTATGCAACGAAAATAATTTTACCTAAACAAATGGGAAGAATCTCAATAGATTCATTTTTACAGCTCCAAACTCCATTTTTTATCTTTTCAGTTTTATCCATTTGCTGCTCGAATTTTTATAATAAAAAAAAAACCATCTTGCTTGTTTAATTAAAAATCTCCGAAATATTTGAAATTAATTTCATTTAAATATTTTTTTTACGCGCGTTGTTATGCGATGAGAATACTGTTTGGATGTCCGCATGCCAGACTTTCTATTATTCGGAAACAAGTTTTTTATATTTCTTGTAAAATAATAATGATAAATTTAAAAGCTTTGACTCGCAGTGGACGTAACTTATTTTATTTTTTTCCTTTTCATCTTGCATTATCGGTTGTTGGTGTGGCGGACGCGCCACCAGCAACGACGACTCCGAGGAGCCAGCGCCAACGGCGAAAACAATTATTAATTCCGCGTTCCGAAGATCCCAACCTTCCTGACGTATAAAAATTCCTTCTAACGGACATAAATTTTCCCGCTACACTTGTGGCCGCGCGATCACGCGTTTATCTCTTTCGAAACTTCAACTAAAAAAATATAAATGTTATTTNCACTCAGTCTCGAAGGATCGAAGAAGTATTTTTCTAGCTTAAGGTAATAAGACAGCTCAAATTCCAAAGTTTCTAGACATAAAATAAAACAATGTGTTTCCTTTTACTTTTTCAACGAAATATCGTCCGAACAATTTGTCAGCATAAAAATAATGATTTCTTATCCAGTTCGATTAGATCCCACGTTTGTGTTTACAATGAAAGGATTATCGGGCAAAGACAGTTATATAATGAGGTCTCGAAGAAAGCTCACAAACCAGGTCCATTGGATGTTAACTTAGCAGTCACGAATAACGTAATGCTGTACAAATACGAGAGACCTAAACTCTTCATATTCATGAATGTATTTGCTCCCGTCCAATGCGTTTTTTGGGTATGGATCGCACATGTCATTTACTCCTACTTACCGGAACGTGAAACTTCCCTGTGGGAGTACTTCGGGGAATACTGGGGTTGGGTGATAATGTGTGGTTCTTCTGTTTTCCTAGGTAATTAGACAAACTTTTCATTTCAATGTGTCGCAGAGTGGGGTCAGAGTTTAACCGATTGAATTTCTTTGTCCAGGCACTACGTCAATGTTTCTGATCTGGGCTTTTACATCCAGATCCATCAGATACCTCATTTTGAAAGCCGGTGGTAAAGACATAACACTCGCAACGTATCATCCTTTGAAGCGCAACATTGGAATAAACGTTCCTCTTAGCGATGTACGTGGAAACTTGACGCATTTTATTATGTCTTGCCATTTCATGCTACAATATCAAATGTTTCCACAGGTTAGTTCGAGAGTACCCAGAAAAGATCTGGCCAGCTATTTGTCGGTGAAGGTGAAGGGTCGCTCTTTCTTCTACATTTTGGACAGCGGCGGAGAATTTATAAATCCAAAATTGTATGATCACACAGTAGGAATCGTACGACCTTTTGCTAAGTAAATTGTTAACCAAACCGACTCGATTTTCTTGTTCATTCTGATTTTCTCCCGAAGTACCAATTATGCCTGAGCGAGTTCTGAAGGTGAAACTCGAGACGCGGTTCGACCGATAAAAGCAAAAAAGTTTGCTCCATTTTCACACGAGCTAAAACTTTATTTCTGAGTAAAACTTGGCGACGGCATGAGGTAGATAAATAATTGTAGAAAAGACAAGAAAGGCAGAGATGCATACATTTTATTGGATACTGTTGTCAATAAGCTTGGAAATAAAATCATGTTTTCATTTGTTTTCCAATGAGATGGTTTCGTAGTTGCCCTGGGTCCTTGAATAATAAAAACTGTGTATTCTTTTTATTTTCGCAATGAGAGAAAAATAAATGAAGGTTTTAATGATATAACTAATGATACATCCAATGGTATTTCATATTATGCAATAATTATTCGATATCATTAAGAGCTCTTATTTGAGTCGATAGAACGAGGCAAACCGGGGCTTCGGATATTCAATAGCGAGAAGAAGCAAATATAACGAACGTTACATCAGAGCTGAAGCAAAAAACGCTGTTCAATCAACAGTTTAAAGGGGGGAAACGCATCAGACCCGTCATTAAAACTAAAGCCTATCTAGATATGTACTCTCGATATATTTTAGAATGAATAATAAGAGTATAAAATAAAAATGATATTAAAGGAGCAGCAAGGTCTATTCAACTCGATAGATGTGAAAAATCTCGTTCCCAGGTTTACCCGTCTATTTTTTAGAGATGGTTATAGTAAAAGTGAAGTGGAGAGATACAGAGAGAAAGAGATATAGTTAAGACACTGGGAAATCGGAAGGCCCGGGCCCGCTCGCCGCAACTTTGATTTTGCTTTTTCTTCTTCTTTTTTTTTCATATATTCATCTTCAATTATACTTAAACAAATTTGTTTAATGCTTCACAGTTCATATATGTACAATATTTTCTTTATCATAATTTAATAGCTCAAATAAACATATTCAACGCAGACATTCTATTAAATAATCGTCTCCTCGTAGCTAAGATATTTGTTTTTTTGTTTCTTGCCATTATAACGATCAAACTATGCAATAAGAACATGTAAAAACTTTCAATTGTGATACTTTTCTGCTGTATTTGTTTTCGTTTCTCTCAAGATCAACTATCGTTATCTATGCTATATTGTAGACTGCAATAATTAATTGTAATAATTATTTATATAAAGTAGGAAATATTGTTTTTTTTTTGAGTATTTGTCTCCCGTTAGTACGTTGAGTCCCGTGCATGTGACGTCGTCACAAGAACTTTGCCTACTTTTGTTTTTTTTCGCACTTTTATCGGAGACTACGTAGTACGTACCAATGGCTCGCGGTTCAATTAGTTATTGCCAATAACCGCGATGCTCCTGACGGCATATTTCTGTTACTTATTCTCTCTTTTTTGTTTTTTTTTTGCTTTAGTTTCCTTTCTTCCATATTAAGATAAGTATGTACAAATTACAGATTGCTCACATGCGCAATATCCACGGATTTGGTACAATGCCACATTCACTTGACTGCTTTTAGTAATTCGTTTATATCTTTACCATTCCCCTACGAATAAGGCACCTTCGACAAATTACCCCAGTTATTAAGCTACGACGATCTCTAGCAGTCCAATCTTCAGTCAATAGCACAACATCTGCACCGGTGATAGCTAACCACGTAATTGTCGTTCGAGGCGTAATTATAGAGTTTTTCGCACACTTTAATCCGAAATAATGTATACATATCGAATAAGAAACATTTGATATTCTGTAAACGTTCTCTCTTTCAAACCTCATACTCTCGTATTCGATAATACGATTTAAATCTTTCGTGTATTTTTAGTTTCTTCTCGATTCTTGATATATTTTTTTTATTTCTCGAGTTATTCCCAGTCTTTAAAAAACACGAGAATAACATCCGACGCGCTATTTGACCGAGCAAAGTATTGTAAACAGCCTTGTTCGTTCTTTCCTTCTTTTCATCAGCATTTCTCATAAATGATTTGTGCTTTTGGAATGCCTACGACTTTTTTATATTTCGAGAGCACACGGAAGAAACACCACTCGCAACACAATCCATCCGTATNTTACTGAATATTATTCGACATCGATGAAGCATTGCGTAAAAATGATTTTTTAAATTACTGACGAAAATTGCGTTCGTGAGGACTGACAAAATTTCTTAGATTAGGTCTGAGCAATAATCCCTGAAAGAGTCAAACGATCGTGACAATTTTAGGAACCGAGAGCAAGACAATTGCGCTTGATAGAAGAAATCCCGTTAGCATGAATTACTGAATATTATTCGACATCGATGAAGCATTGCGTAAAAATGATTTTTTAAATTACTGACGAAAATTGCGTTCGTGAGGACTGACAAAATTTCTTAGATTAGGTCTGAGCAATAATCCCTTAAAGAGTCAAGCGATCGTGACAATTTTAGGAACCGAGAGCAAGACAATTGCGCTTGATAGAAGAAATCCCGTTAGCATGAATTACTGAATATTATTCGACATCGATGAAGCATTGCGTAAAAATGATTTTTTAAATTACTGACGAAAATTGCGTTCGTGAGGACTGACAAAATTTCTTAGATTAGGTCTGAGCAATAATCCCTGAAAGAGTCAAACGATCGTGACAATTTTAGGAACCGAGAGCAAGACAATTGCGCTTGATAGAAGAAATACCGTTAGCACGAATTACTGAATATTATTCGACGTTGTCGACTAACCTGATAGCATAATCTCGACGAGATTAACGACTTTGTCCATGTGTTTGCGAGCCGCAACCAATCCTTGTAAAATGAGGCTTTTGAATTCGAGGAACATTTTGGACTGATTACCGCCCATAACTTCGACGAACTCGGGTGTGAGTTTGAACGGACTAGTTTCAAATCCAAGGTTACGAGGTGAAGTTGACAAAATGAAACCAAAATCAATATGAATGAGATGTCCATCGCTGTGCAACAATATATTGCCGTTGTGTCGATCTTTCACTTGGATCAAATAACTGACGAGACAATAGGCAGCACAACTTTGAACAAAATTTTTCCGTGCTATCGCGAATCCCTCCGAACTCGAGCTGCCGAATTCACGCTCGAAATATTGCAACAGCGTGAGCTGGCAATGCTTTTTCACTTGGTGGAGCGATACGGTATTGAGTATCGGCTCAATCAGACCGCTGTCGTTCGACAAACAAAGAATTCTGGAAAGTTAAGAAACAAGGAAAGTTAATGCACGTTCAATGGAAATTTCGTGTAACGCGTCTCGGCAGATTATTAAAAATAATTTAATTCATCAAAACGTTGCATTCGAGTTTCTCCCGCATCGAGTACGTTTCGAGCAAAGAACGAAATGGGCTTTTTGTGTTTTTTTCTAACATAACGAAAATGAGCTCATTTAGTTTTGCCCAAATCCGGCTTTTTGACGAAAACGTTAGGAAAAGCAGTTTTATTTCGTGCAACTTGCAGCGGCTCGGCCAATCTGTCATTTCGCCGCAAGATTCAGAAATAAAAAGAAGACAAAAATAGAAAACTCACTTGTACGGTCGAACCCACAAGGGAACTTGTTCGTCCTGCCATATTTTTTGTAACATTGAAAGTAGCTGTGAAGCGAGAAGCTCCTGTCGAAGATCGTCACCGCATTTAACGATCACGGCTAACAACCGCCATGAGGCTAGATGACCGTATGGACTCGAAGCTCGAATACGTCGTTGTTTCAATTCCCAAGGCTCTTTCAAGACCGCAGCCGACGGATCTTCGGGATCGTGATTGAACGTGGTACTCGGAGTCGCAGCCATTTCACTCAATCGTCTTTTAATGTCTCCCGGTATGAAAATTGGTTCGCGACTGTCCGATGAATCTTGACTAAGTTGCGATATCGTATCTCTGTCTTTGGGTTTCCTCAGTTGCAGATACTAAATTGTCATTGAAAAAAAATTCACCGAATTAACATCAAAATATCAATCGTACGTTGGCGGCTCAACGAAAAAAGCGAAAAAACTTTTAAAATTCACTTTCTGGCTTGTTGATGAAATACACAAAAAAAAACAAACATCTCTTCGTAATCGTAACGTTTTTTTACCTGTTGCGTGATTTCATCGTCTTCCTGACTCCAACAATCGGCAGGATCGTCATCGGTATAATTGAAAGCATTGTCGATGCATCTGCTGGCAAGTGCGTTGACATTTCGAACGGGAGTTTGTCGAATCGGGTTATTAACATTCTGGGATTCGGTGATTTGGGCACCGGATTTATCGAGGGGGTTGGTTGCTTCGCCGCCTGTCAAGTTTTCTTCCGATTTTGTATGTCGCAAGGAACTGCCCATAATTTTGGTCGGTACTGGCGACGTGTAGAGGTCTTCGACTTCCAGAACTTCGACGTACATGATATATGGAGCCTGCGAAAACAAAAAAAAATAGTATTAAAAAAACCCGAGGCCGTGTCGCTCGAATCACGAAAATAAAGAAAAATAAAAAACTTCAGATAGAATTAAAATTCAAAGACGCCCACCTTATCTTTACTATTCAGTACGGCTGCGTATTGCGGTGGAACTCTGACGATATGATGGGGCACTGTACTGTGCAAAGGTAGCCATACTCTCGCCGGGAGATTCAAGTTAAGTGTATTCAGCTCCGCAACTAGTTGAACAGTTTTACTCTCCTTTGTAGGAATAGTACCGAGCAATTTGCCAATTGATATCAGTGCTTGAATAAACTCGAGCTCCGGTGCTAGCCGGGGGGCCTATCGACGTCGAGCATTAAACCGTTAAAGTCGAGATAATAATAGACCAGACGATAGTCAAACGTTTGACAAAAATCACTACACTATAAATACGATATTCAAGTTTGCATTGTTGAAAAAAACCAACGAAATTCCCATTTTTCAAGCTATTCCGATTTCCGACACGTTCTAGTGCTGGTCACACGGGGTCTGAATGACCCCAGCCATGCTTAAACGCTAACCGCGTTGCCAGTATCATTCCGAACGGTACATAAAAATTCAGGATGTTAGTTCAAACGTTCCCGAATAGAAATATCGAGGGAAAAATTTTTTATCCAATTTTCACAATGGCAAAAAAAAAAGTGTTGATTTCGATCCCTGGTGACCACGGAGGGTTAAAAAAACCGGACCCGGTCGGAAATTCGAGAATTCAAAAAGTCGTAAACAAATTTAAATAATCGCATTTAAATAATGGAAAATTTGTTGATAGAAAATGTAGTTGGATTTTCAATTTTTCGTCCGATAAACGAGATTTTTATTATTTTCTCTACTGATTGGAAATTCGTTAGTTAATTCGTAAATGCGCTGTGAGCATTATAAAACATGGACGTTGTACTTACATTACAGAAGCAATCAGTCTTCTGTCCTCGTAAGTCATTAACGATACCTTGGCAGGAATCAAAACAGGTACATCCATTGTCGAAAGCTCGACCGGAACTCAGGTCCCCAAGGCTTACCTTATTTATAATACCTTGAAAAGAAAACCAAAAGATTATCTCATGTTTATCGAGATTCGTTGACCAGACAGAGATAGAAAATGATGAATTTACCGGAATGACTGCGACGCAAAGTTTGGAACAGTCCCGTGGCATCGGACTGCGATCTTTGGTGGGTCTTTTTAATGGGCGATGTTACGGATTGAGCGGATGGCAAAGGGGGTGGGAGAGGAACTTGCAGTCCGAGAAGCTTTTGCTTTCGTATCGTTTGATTTCCCTTGGGCCTAAAAACACCATAAAATTCACTTCAATTTCTTACTACGACCATCATCTCAATTCTCAAGCCTAACGTGCAGCGAATTTGTTTTTTTTTCAGCCTCAAATTCGCTCCAACACTCAGTCCGGGTAAAAAACTAAATATGCGCAATCGCGAGAGTTGCGAAGTATCTTGCGATTTCATCCAGCGATTCAAACTCTACAAATCTTAGATCCGAGCCAAATATTACCTCAACTCGTCCGATAGTATTAGATTTTTGAGCTTGGTGCCGTGTGACTTTTTCTTCGATGACAAGAGCGCATCGGAGCTGTAAGCGTCCAATAGCCAGGCACACTTCAACGAGAAATCAGCTGAGCCTCTACATCTGTATTCCAAGAAAAAAAAACAAACATTGTTAACATGAATGTGCGAAAAACATTTGTGGCAATATAAAATGAGCGTGGCGAGCGGAGGTTTCTCACCTATGGACAAGATACGGATAGAGCACTTCCGTGACATCGTGTAGTTGTATATACATCAGAACGAGCTGTGGCAAATAGAAATCCACGTCGTTATCTGGGAAACTAAACATCTTGTTACCTGCAACGAACGTTAAAAATTAACATTGACAAGTGGAACGAGCAATTCATCGTCGCAAACATTTCATGATTTGCAAATTAACCGCAGGGAGAGAAAGAGACGGAATTATTATGACTGTGAGCACAATCATCGTTGGAATTTGAGGAACTTTGTCTTTGAGTGAATGAAAATTGTCTTCGCTCGGAATCAACGATTAAAATCGCTTCAGCTTTTTTGAATTTGACTTGAAAATCCACGGAGAGAAATGCGGGGAAATTTATATCACATATTACTATGCCACCATGGTTTTTCGGTGACAGTATCGACCCTCTGAGAAATTTTAACAAAAAAATAGTAATTTTTATTCAAATTCTATCGGAAATAGCGGAAATGTGACATTTTTCGCCCAATTTTAGATGAAAAATTACTATGTTTTTGCTAAAATTTCTCAGAGGGACGAAACTGTCACCAGACAACTATGGAGCATAGTAATTTGTGATATAAATTTCCCCGCATTTCTCTCCGTGTATCTCGGGCCGATTTTCGTTGCATGTTGATTATTTGAACTTGAAAAAAATGGAATACACACCGAGATAACTTTGAACTCCGGGTTCCTTGGAGTTGAAGAGATAAGATATCGCCATGGACATGTCGAAAACTTGACTCTCGAATAACCTGAGGAGACATCCTTCGCTAGGTTTTGGCTGTGCGGTTTCTTGTCTTCTTAACTCGGGTAATTTTTTAATAATTTCATCCTCTAATTGGCCCGTACCACAACAAAGGGTCATAGCCGCCCCGGCCAATTCACGTTGTACCGCAATTTCCCGTGAATTTTGATAGCTCGCTATTCCGGCATTGGAGCATACTTGATTATCGCGCAATTGATCAATAGTACGATCGACGTTATCGTGTTCCTGGAGAGAATTATCGCCGTTTGAGAAAGCGACTGTTGGACCATTCTCAAGCTGCATCGCGGTTGTTTCACATTTGTCGTTTCGTAGGTGATCTTTATTCTTTGATGGCTCGTCACCGATCAAGGGAATGTCCATTGGCAAACCGGAAACGACGTTCTCGTCACCATCAATCGCGTCAACGCTATCCATATCGCCTGCCTGTGACAATGACGAGTCCAGACTCTCCCGACTGTGCAAATGTTCTACGCTTGATTCACGGGTTGTCGCGTTTGCGGCGTCGCTCGAACCGCTATCGGAACCGCAAAGAATTCCCGAGTCATCAGAACCGAGACTCGCGAGATCTTCACGCTCTCGGCTCCGGCTGTTCTTTATTGAGAGAACTGTTTTCGTCGCCTGTACGGGAATTGTTTCGCATTCTGGACTCGGTGTAACGTCCACCTCCGGTATTCGCTGCAGCGCCGAGTCCAAACTACGGTTTCGATGATGTAACGTCAACGGTGTTACCGTGGCTTGCGGCACCGGTGGCAAAAGAATACCCATTGACCTGAAATTATAAATTATTCGTGAGACCACATTTTTTTTTTTTTTTTTTCAATTAAACACGAGGGTGTGTGAATGAGGCTTTAATTGCATTGACATAATCCAGTGTGCAGAATAAACTCTGCAAAAGCTGGAAAATGTGGCAATAATTATAATTTAGCTTTTTATTTTTTTCAAGCGAAAAAAGACAAAAAAGGTTTCTTAATCGAGATGAAATTTTTTTTCTCTAATTTAGTGCACAGGAGGCCGTGGCGATAAAATTAAGAAAAACGAATGCCCATGAAATAAAAAAAAAAAAACAGGTTCCTTCTTGGAGTTCCCGATCACGAAGGAAATTCTACTGTATGGGACGGCGGCGGATCCATGTAACAAACTTGCCAAATTTATATAAAAACGGTAGGAGAAAGAATATTTGCAGAAATAGATTTAAAAAAATTCAAAAAAGCATTTTACACATTTACGTCTCTGCTGAAAATCGAAATAATGGAAATAAGGAAATAAAGATATAATTAGTTTTTCAATTAAACGAAAGAGTTGCTCTATTGTTCGCATCAAATTGTAGAGGAATTTCAAACGCGTTTCAGTATTTTTTTCGGCGAGTGGTGAAATTTTTCCAACTGTTTTGTAACGAAAAATAAATATTTCACGTTGATTTTGAAATTGAATTCAAACTTTCAAAAAAACTTTTTTTCATCCCATTTAGAAATTTACCGAGAACAATTTTATGTTCGAACCGAAAGATCGATGGATTTTGCATGTAGAAAAAATTACAAAATTTATTAAAAACAGCAACAACTACAGCTACGTCTTCGAATTTTCAGCGGAGAAACTACGCGAGCTTTACCGCAGGTAGCGTACAAATAACTAGGAGCGTTTCAGCAAAAATAAACATTTCAAAGTCTCGAGAGTCCAAAAACTATTCGTAACTTTTACAGCTCATAACTTTTCTTTCAAATTTTGTTTTACACTCCAAGTTTTCAGAATTTCTACATCAAACGGAGTCAAGCAAAGGTAAAGGCTTTATAAAACAAAAAAGGAACATGTGGAGGTGTGTGTGTGTGTGTGTGTGTGGAAGAGAGAGAGAGAGAGAGAGAGAGAGAGAGAGAGAGAGAGAGAGAGAGAGACCTTATCTTAGCGTTTGCGTACAATATTTCGTTGTATGCATTTCTGCGTGATATATCTACAAGAAATGTACATTGGTATTTGTACATACGAGCCAGGCTTATTATCGTCATTTGTTAAAAGAACCTTGACGAGAATTACAGCGCTTGGGCTATTTTTTTTTTTGCAGAACACGAGATCATAGATTGTTCGTTGATTTGTTTCTGTACGTGTGTGTGTGTTTTTTTTTTTACATCTTTTGTATTTTTTTGTTGTTGTTGTCTCGAATCACGAAATGAATCTTAAGAGGATTTGTGGG
This sequence comes from Hyposoter didymator, assembly GCA_037952995.1. NCBI lineage: Eukaryota > Metazoa > Arthropoda > Insecta > Hymenoptera > Ichneumonidae > Hyposoter > Hyposoter didymator. The sequence continues at coordinate 761,520 of JBAJMU010000003.1, forward strand.
GAAAATGTTAATACCTACGGAAGAGCTGAAATAACAAGATCAGGTCGAGAAAAAATGAGCTACCTAAAGTCCAAACTATGATTTCGTTGATGAGTGGTCAGTCTATTGCGTCCGTTGATTGATGGATTTGGCCTGCCATGGACAAGAGGAACATTGCAGTTGGCTGATTTGGGCCTTTTGATGTTTGTTACGCTCTCCTGGTTATTCTGTCCACCAGTAGGCACTGTCACAGCAACTAACTCGCTCATATTAATGTTGAACGAGCAACCGGCTCTGCTAACAGTCATCTGCCGCTCATTGTGGCGACCCTACGGAGCGGCCACAGAACCAAACAAAAAACAGCGTCAACGAATTAGTCTGAAATTTTAATCCTTGTATTTCTTTATCTTATCTATTAAACTCGCTCAATTCTTTTTCAAAATAGCTGCTTTACGCTTTTCCTCTCTCATTTGCCTCCGACGAATATCGAATTCGTGAATAAACGACGAGGAAAATATCATAGTAAGCTTTTTATCAGCGGGGCCTATTTTATTCTTTCTACAAATAAGGAAATCTTCTGCTTTTCGCTCCGCCAATTACGGGCCAATAAATCGAACATTTCTCGATAATTTTCCACAATTATTCAAAACAACAATCCCTGTTAACAACGTTTCAAAAATGCCTGATGATTTTTCAACGATGTCGAAGTTTGCATCGTTGGAATGCAACGAAATTCTGTTTTTTCTTGAGCACAGTTAATGATTTTTATGCAATAATTGATGACACGCAAAGTTGGTACCAAAATCGTTATGGTTCTTAAGGACCTTCGATAGGAAAGTCTAAGTATTGAGAAATTGATAAAATTTCTTGATAACGTTCTTCAACATAAAGTACGAAAACACAATTTTTTTTCAAATTTTCTCCTCTGTCTAGTAATTCAGCATTGAAGCAGACTTCTTATGCCCGGAATATATACTTTTATATATATAAGGGAACGCTATGCTTATACCCGTGAACTTCAATGTTCAATTACTCGAGAACTGGTTAGAAGAAAAATCTGAAAAAATTGTATCGTCACGTACAATACTTGAGAATATATTCACAAAATTTCATTAAATTCTAATTATATTTTCCAAATTTTCATGATTTTCAAACGGTTTAGCATCACAACATTGTATCGCTGGTAACGAAACATGGAACTTTTTCATGTTTAGCAGTAAATTGAACAAATATTTAATAGAAAAAGTGTTTTTCGTTGGATCCCATAGTTGCGAACTTCAGTGTCACGATTTTTCAAGCTTCTTGTTGGACTGCAGCAGAAGCACAGAAGTGCGATGAAAACATTGTCTCGGAATTGTAAGTTTAAACCATTTTGAACTTAGACCCCGGAATTAGCTTCGTGTGCAAATTGTGTGCTCAACAATTACGAGCAATTCGTAACTCGAATTTTCTTGTTGCCTTGCAAATTTGGTTGGCGTTAATCGCATCGAATGAAAGAGGGTACGTAAACAAACCGATGTGTTTATTCGTTTGTTTTGTTAACTCTCGTCATATTTTTCTCGAAACGTTGCAATTTTTTTTGTTCACTCAAATTCGTGCAAAAATGTTCTTTCGAAATTTTCCATAATGGAAACATTGATTGGCAGGAAAAAAACAAACTTCGTGCCACGTTTGGTCAATCATTACGAAGCATGTCTCTGGAGAACGAAAGAATTTCCATAACTGTCAAAATTGTTTATAAGTAAAAACGCATGCGCTTTTCGAGAAAGTTTAGGTTGCAACGACTTTTCGGGCCAGCGCTTAGCGAGTAACCGGCATGTACGAGCAAGCTGCGTTTTATTAAGGTATTATGCATTATGAATGCGTTATTCCTCTCCCTTCTCCCTCGGGACACCATGGAACACGGGGATGTGGAAAAGAAAAGTGTTTATCGGACTAAATCTCGCTGGGCAGGCGCGGAAAAGTTTCATTTCTACACTGAAAATGATATTTTGTTAAAAATCGTCAATATATTTTGTTGAACACGGTAAACTAAAGATTCGTGGATAATTTCATGAATTTTCTCATTTTGACAGTAAATTTAGTTTCTAACGAAATTGTCAGCGAAATTTACGATTGGAACGACAAAAATTAGCTTCCGAAGAGAATTTCTAGAATATTTCTTGCTGCAATGACACAACATTAGGAAAAAAACGTTTAGTCGAACGTATCGAACAAAATATCGATTTTTTCCAACAAAATTTTCTTTCCGTTGCAAACACCTAATTTTCGTCTCGTTCGCAACACACAATGTAGCGAATTTGGAATTCCAATAGTTTCCGACCATCGAAACTGCATTTATAAACTCAAATTCGCCGAATTTACGAATCTTCGAAATAAAACGAATGATAAAAAAATATTTTCCCTTGGATTTAAACGATAAAAACTGGGATAGGATNATGCGTTATTCCTCTCCCTTCTCCCTCGGGACACCATGGAACACGGGGATGTGGAAAAGAAAAGTGTTTATCGGACTAAATCTCGCTGGGCAGGCGCGGAAAAGTTTCATTTCCACACTGAAAATGATATTTTGTTTAAAATCGTCAATATATTTTGTTGAACACGGTAAACTAAAGATTTGTGGATAATTTCAAAATTTTCCTCATTTTGGCAGTAAATTTAGTTTCTAACGAAATTGTCAGCGAAATTTACGATTGGAACGACAAAAATTAGCTTCCGAAGAGACTTTCTAGAATATTTCTTGCTGCAATGACACAACATTAGGAAAAAAACGTTTAGTCGAACGTATCGAACAAAATATCGATTTTTTCCAACAAAATTTTCTTTCCGTTGCAAACACCTAATTTTCGTCTCGTTCGCAACACACAATTTAGCGAATTTGGAATTCCAATAGTTTCCGACCATCGAAACTGCATTTATAAACTCAAATTCGACGAATTGACGAATCTTCGAAATAAAACGAATGATAAAAAAATATTTTCCGTTGCATTTAAACGATGAAAACTGGGATAGGATTTTTGAAAGCAAAAATTTCGATGCACTAACCCACAGCTGGCGTGCACGAGAGCGCCTGCAAATTGAGTCTAGACAACAATGTTTTTTATTTTTATTTTAGAGCTCGAGCCGCAGAGAAACGGATCTCGAAGATTCGCGCTGACAAGTCGGAAAGAAAGCGTCTGCAGCGCGAAGGTCGTTCATTCTACTTTCGCCAAAAGTATTATAAAGTTCCGCGTGCGATTGAAGAATAAAAAATAAGAAGAAAAAAAGAATTTGCACGAAGCGAGGAATTAATAAGAGTGGAAATTGGTTGGCATTAGTTGACACTGCAAAGTACTCGTTAATTTTCCACACATGTTACTTGTTGTCAGAAAAAACACGAGCGAACCAAACGGTGCGTATGTTTCCATATGTTTCGCGTCACCGATGTACCGGGTGTCACCGACACGCTTGACAGAAAGAAAGATAAATATGCAGCCATTAAACGTGCACATTTGAGCAAGAACCGTAAGAACGTCAAGCTAATGCATTATTTATTGACCGCTCGAGTCGGGAAAGCCCGTTCAAACTGATTTGCAAGATAAGTCATAAAAAGAAATCTTCCCGCTCACATTGTTTGTTCGGAGGCCGATGAATGTGAACACGAGAGCAAAAGACAGCGATCGTCTTCCCGTTGCGGGCTCAATGGGACCCGGCGAAGTCTGTGCTCTATATTTTCCGTCGTCACGAACCAAATAATCGCATTTTTTAATTTCTCATCCTTCGAATTATCCATGCGATCGGTTTTTTCCCGTAACTGAGTGTCGAACGTACTTTCGTTAATTTTTATAAAAGTTTTCGTAAATTATTTAAAAGAAGGACGAAAAAAATTTCATTATCTGGTTGGAAAGGGTCTGCATGGGAGACCCATGTCTCTACGAGCGGCATCAAATGTAATTATTGGGAAATCCTTCCGTAACGTTATTCCAATTCGTACTGTGCGAACACAGATTTTATTCATTTGAGCAAGAGAATTTCACTACGGCGAACCGGATACGCACACGGTTGATGATGAAAACACGAAATTGCGGTTCCTGGATAAATAATTTCAAAGACGGAGAATATGTAGGATAATGGGAAAAAAGCGCGTGAAAGTCTTGCCAAACGTAACCACAAGAAAAATGAATATCAGCGAATGCCATAGAAACTTTAATTTTCATGAATTCAATGAATTTTATGAGAGGAAACGTCAAACATGATTTTCGTGAAATAGAAAAACCAAAATGTGATCGCAACACGGTTGTTAGGAAAGATTTTTCTCAGCGATCGGGAAAACAATGAAATTTGTGTAATTGCGAGAGAAAAATTTTGTTCCGTGCACGTTAGTTATCAGTTTCTCAACTCTTTTCCTCTAAATTCTAGAAAAGTGTATTAATCCGAACGTTTTCTAATGAAACAGTGTGACGTGTCACGTTAACAAAGCAGGCGAACCATTCGGAATCAAGGATTTAAAAAACAAATTTAGCAAAACACTCGGTGTAATCAAAGTTACGAAAAGAAGAAGCAAAACAAAAACTTACGGATTGAGTAAGATGAAAGAATTCGTGACGGACAAAGAAAAGAAACAGGCGGTTGGTTGAAAATATTTAAAAAAGAGTGTGTGAAAATAACTTTCGTAATGTTGTTAATCGAATCAGATGTGTTTCGAATTTTCCATATGGTCGATTGAACGTCAGAGTATATTTTACTTTTTAATCTCATTTCGAAGTACTCGAGAAACTGAGCTAATCTATCTTCGTGTAAGGAAATGTACGCGTGTGTGGAAAAGAAGCCTCAGCCTGTGGGGAGTGAGGAATTCCAAGCTGGAATTTAGGCTAATATACATTTGAAGCATGAATTCTGAGCAATAAGATTCTTGCACAGTTGATCATGTTAAAACGGAGAGAATATATTTCCTCTGGAGGATCGTTGTACATAGTGGTTATATTAGCAGATTGCTTTGGTTAAAGCGTTGGGTATAACGTACGTTGCGATCGTGAGATCTCGCGCACACACAGAGCCCATAATGTGATGTAGCGACTGTGGGTAATACAGGAGATACTACGATAGATGCCTTTGCGGTGGAAATGGGTGTGCCGGAGGCCCGAGGGAGCGGCGAAGCATGGAGAAGGGGCAGGGGAAGGAAGAGGGAAGCGGAGAGACGGCGGGGAGGGGGAGGAAGAGCGATGTTGACAATCGGAATCTTCATCCCGTTAAGCCCGCCGCACTATGGCGATGCGCGCGGGGAAGCAAAAGTCCCGAGCTCGTTACCCCCGCACGAGTCAAGCGCTAAAGGCATGTATGCAAAATCGATCTTGCGATCCTCCCACAAGCTTGCCCATGGTACGCTCGCTTCCGAAAAGGCGCAACCCATAAGAGCGTGAAAATGATGTTAAAAGAAGGAATAACGAGAAAAAGTAAAGGAAATAATTTTTTTTCACTCACCAGCAGCGCTTCCAAGAGGTTTCAAAAACAAATAAAGGATTTATTCATAATCAGGAGCACATCTTTAATCCAAATGCATTCGAAGATACGAGGCTCGAGACTCGAGAAGCCACAAAGCTTCGCGATACTTTCTCGCTACGTTATAAACACACAACCTTGCACGGACCCACGTTACACACGCGATAGTTGTAGATGAATTGACGCAACGCATCAACACGAAATAACATGGACACACGCAGCCACATACACAGAGACTCGTACACAAAACACACAGAAACACGCGAAAAGCAGCAGCCAGAGTAGGGCAAAAGATGCCTCGCTACTTTTTTAATGGCTGGCTGTCAATGCCTTTGTCGCGCGTTATCACGCTGACTCGTCGTAACGATGCTGATTTTCCTGCTCCGTCCTTTTTTCGTATCCCGGTCCACCGATCCCGGAGTACACTGACAAACACTTCATACTATTTTATTTATCGGACGACAAAGTAACGCGAAACGGACGCAAAGCACAACTCTTCAACTTGAAACGATTATTATTATTATTATTGTTGATATTTTTTATTAAATTTATTTGTTTTTTTTTGTTGTTTTGATGCTTCCTGAGATTTAGGAGTGGACGCGCTAGTTTGCGTGACAGGAGTCAAGCGACGTCAAACGTCGAAAACCTCGCGAAGAGATAGATTCCAACTCCGTTTTCTATTCCCGTGTATTACGACGTCTCAGTGGATACGCGAAATACGAGCCTGGCGACTGGTCGTCGATCCTCGACTGTTTGTAGCATGACGTACAATCCCTCCTAGGCTAGGCTCTCGGATGTCAGGCTTGCCAACTCACCAAACACCCAGCGATTCTCGGGAGAGATTTGCAGTGACGTATCAACCGTTTTTCACGCCCGTCTCTCGGCAGCATGACGCTACGTTACTGTCTCAACAAAGTCAGATGCTTTGTGCATCGGGTTAAAAATAAGTTTTACTCGCAAAACTCTCCTTTTTCACCAACGTTACATACAATTATTCGAAAAAAATGAACCAACAAAATTTTGAACGTTTTCGCCACGTCGTTCAGCAAATAATAATTGTTCGAATTTTAACTTCCGTGTTGTAGCACGAAAAATTTCCGAATCCGGTGATGATTCAGAGAAAATAAATCTTACTCTTCCGAATAAAATATGCTTTCGGATTCCACGCGTGCAATCTTATAAAAGTATCGTCCTGTCGATACGAAAATTGGTGATACTGTTTTATTGCTTCGTTCGTTTGCTGTCAACAAGATTTTGGGAAACAAATTTTGTTGTTTCAAGATGAGCAGCTTGAATTCCCCCGCCCCCTTGTTTGTCACTCCCCCCGGACCACTTTGTCTACCCCTCCCTCTCGCTTCCCACACTTGGCACAAGTATCTCCTTGCAGAAGTTGGTTTTACGACGCTGTACCGTTTTATCTGCTGAGCTTGCAATAATTGAATCAGCTTATGCAGTATTTTGATGAGCTTTTTTCCCGGTAAAAAAATCTCCGTCTAATACAAATAAATGATGAATACAATAAACATCGCGGGTGGCCTTTCCTTTTGAACGATTTCCGTCACGTTTTCTTTGGGGCTTGGCTGCGAAGAGAACTTTTGATTTTTGCAGTTTATATATCGGAATAGATTTTTAGCGTAGCGCGCACATGACTCTGAGCGAGAGTGCACCCGAACGTGTGTGTGCGCGCCTGTTTGCGAGTGCGCCCGCACTCGCCCGTCCGCGTGTTGTGTATTCGTTCGAGGAATTGCAAATGAATAATTCTTTTTCCATGTATTTGCGTTCAAGGACCATTAAATTCCGATCCGACAAGATTACATGGTCTGCTTGCTTTCCCAATTAGTCATCGCCCAACTCTATACGACTTTCATGCCCCCAGACTAATCGTTATGAACCGGAATTCCTTAAAAAAAAAAACATCCGCGTGGGAAAAAAAGGAAGTCGTGCGTTTCGCATTGTTTTCTCAATCACGATAATATCAATCTTCCTGTACAGAATCAACCAAAATCATTCCGAGATTGTCGAGTTTACTTCAGGACCTTCCGAACCAAAACGGTCAAAAAAAAAAATCTCGTTAGAATGAACAGGAGTCTTATTTTTTTAGCAGAAAGTATAAAAACGAATTTAAAAAAAAAGATCGTGGAAATTATCAAAGAAAACAAATATTATCGACGAGCGATTGTCAGCTTCTGGGAAACATTATTAATGAAGATTTAACGAAATAAATTCCACAGGTTTTGGGAGGGTCACAAAATTTACGAAAGATCATTAATATTTTATTCGCCAGTTGCAACTCGTTCAGCAATGCCTCGAGTGCATCGCCAGAGATATGTAGCTATGAATTGGACACCAAACGACTGTCGATGTACAACGAAGCTCCATTGGAGCGTAGCGTCTTGTATCACCATATCGGAAACAAGTGAACCTGACACTATGTTGACAGTGCGAGAGAATGCGTCGTTGCACAGCTGCAGCCTGCTACTTCATTTTTTGTGAAAGTACTCGACTGCGGATAATTTTGCAAAAATATCAACCGAATCGTAATAAAAAAAAGAAAAAAAAAAAACGTTCACATCGGTTGTTTACTCATTCGTACGTGTGGACCTATAAAAATATTCATGCGTAATGCTGCTCGTAGTGTCTGGCTGAAAGCGTTATTTTTTTACAAAGAGACTATTGAAATTAAGCTGCCTGATTGGTCGGAAGTGTCCAATGTCCTGACTGGGCGATTGTAACGCTTTGCGACCTCTGAGCGATGTGTGGCCATGATCACTTTCAATTTTATTCGTGGCCAAGATTCTTCGTGCTCCGTCTAGCACAACATCTATTGATTATCGAGGCTCAGACGCTCCATATCATTGGACACCGCACAATTAAAGCAATGCTGGTTTGTAATTTAATTACGAAAAAAGCGTGTTTTCGTCGGTTGACACTGCGGACGCGAGATGGCAGTGGCGCGCGGCCGAACGTTCCCCGGTGGGATCGTTGAACCGCTAATTAAATTAATTAAGTAATTTGACAGATGATATTTTCCTTTCATACTCGCCCCTATGGATGAGTTAGGAAACGTCTGCAGCTCTTTTTTTTTTTTTTTTCACGTATCTGTCGCGTCTATAGCGCGTTTCCTATTAATGTAAATTCCGTACACTCGACACGATCCCGAATATTTTCGATGCTAACGAAAATTCGTTATTTTGATATTTCCAACATATTCAGTTCCTTCTCCATTGAGATTCCGGATCTTAACCTGTTTAGGTTTGGTCCAACGTCTAATATCAAACTGTTTCAATCGAAATGGAGGTTTTTATCGACAGCAATTTACTTAGGGATGCGGAAAAACTCGATCAAGTGCTTTCAGATATGTTTGAGCAGGTGACACATGTTTCGAACGTGAGAAGTTTCAAGGTCATTAGTAATCAGCATAGTTTTATTTAAAAAAACTCGCATAGTTTTTGGAATTTTGTTTTTTTTTNTTTTTTAACTGCAATTCGAAAAGTTTTCTTTCACAGTTTTCGAACGGCTTGATAAAAATTTCTGATTATTAAATTATCCAACGTTATTCCAATTTCCGTTTTTGCGTCAATGTAATTAAAAAAAAAATGAGGAAAATCTTGTGGCAATTAATATACATTCGTAACGTACTATCCATCGGTTTCGTAACGACAGAAATTTTTACGTATATGCGTCGGAAATTGCCCGTCTACGAAGTTGGAGTGACGAAAACAATCGTCTACGGATTTAAATTGCCCTTCACTATTCGTGGGACGCTCGCTTATCCTTTTTGTGCTCCAAAAATGGCGAAATCGTATTTTAAAAAGACATCTGCCAACCCGCGTGTGGGCAAGCATGTAATTTTTCATGGACATGAGAATATTTAATTGTTTCTATACTTCACAGAACGACTATAGGCAAACACAGAAATTTGGAAGAGTGAAAGAAATTTATTGAAAACTGAGAATTTTCGAGGTTCTGTCGTAATCCTAGGAGCTGGTGTTTTTCCGAAAAAATATAAAATGTCAGAGGAATGTATGAAACCGTCACTTTTGCTTGAAAATAAAAATGAAAAACGAAGAAACAGTTTTTTGCTTTAAAATTCTAACCAAAAATTCAAAATATTTAAAATCCTCTTCCCAAATTCTGCTCTAGCGTTTTTAATATTTTCAACACATTTTCATTGTAATTGAAAATCTGAGAAGAAAAGTTTCAACACAAAGCAAAGCTTACGTGGAAGTGTAATCGTTTGAAAGGTAAAAAGATCATCAATGTCACTTGGCTTACGGACTGTTGAAAGTCTTTGGTGGGAATAATATAATCTGTTTGGTAGATGGAGAATAATAGGATTGTAGTGGCGTTCAAAGTCACATGCATCATATTGATGTTCTATTCGTAGCGTAAATGAGCGTTCCATTATCGACGGGAAATACCAGTCGCAGTCGGAAGATCGGTGAAATTAAACAAGATCGTGGTGTTAAAACTAAAGACCGAGGCGTTCTATTGCTGCTCACACAGTGATTTGCGAATTCATTTGAATTTCCACCGCGTCCAGTAGAAAACGAACGACGTTTTTTCTCTTTGCTCACAGTTCGTGTCATGAAATTGATATAAAAAATGGGAAAGTTTGATTCATTGCAATTGTGTTCCATTTTCTGCTTTTGGAAAAATTTCAACTTGAATTCGTACGGTCGCTCGACAATTATCTCTTTCTGGATTAGCACGGCAATAAAAAGTTCCAAATCAAATTTCTCTTCGAGTAACACACGACACTTGATTCTTATCGGATTAAAAGCACATTGACGTTTCCATGTTTTTTCTGTCTACTATTTTCGTGATGTTACGTTGCAATTTTTTTTTTCCAATAATTTTTAGTTGTTAAAGAAATTGCTGAACATTTGCCNTGCTGACCATTTGCCTTTTCGCAAAAATGGAATCTCGTCGAGCGGATGAAAAAACTAATCGAATATCGCGATCCATTGGGAATGCAGATTATTCAATCGGATGGCGGTTAATCGGACAATGTTTTGGGACGATATTTCATCCAATCATCACAATCGGATGTTTGATGTTTTTGTCGAGCTTCATATGGTTTCTGGACGTTCTAGAATTGCTCTGAATCAAAGGTGATAACTCGGCTATGCTGCGACGCTAAAATGGGGTCATTGTATCGAAATATTGATAAGATTCTTTACTGTGGAAAGAAAATTGTGCCACGCATCGAAGGTCGCCACGGATCTGTAATAATCCCATTAGAAGGCAAGCCTTGACCTTCATTTCGTGGCATCATTCTTTTCTTCATAGGTTTAGAGTAATTTTGTCCTCTAAACCTTTGGGTTGAGTCACCACTCCGATAAAGTTTACATTTCGGAAGTTTTTTCAGCAACTGGCTCTGGTCAGTATTTTCTGAAGCCCGTGAATTATTGTGTTGCGATTATTATCTCAATGTTATTTCCGGTCAATCCATTAGCTGAGGCTTTTTTCGTTGGATTCTCGTTCCGCACGAACTTGTTACTTCATATTAATTACGTAAAGACAATTTGAACGATGCAATTAAATTCAAAGTCAAATTATTCGACGGAAGAATAAGCGATCCGAAACAGCTCCTACCTCATAAATTCGTCAACTCACGAATCGATGGATTTTGTGCTAATTCAATTTTGTGCAAAATTTGGAAATTACTGGATGTATGAATATTTGAAAGCGACAACGGTCTAGACTTTTCCCTACTTTGCTAGTGTACACGTTCGACCTAATCGAATCATCGTTGCGATGACGAAGAGTGAACGCTAATTTGATGAGTCGTTGTGGACTTTTCTTAAGCTCCTCTCAAATCTTGCGTAACTTCGGAAGAATCTAGATTCCCTTATGGGGTTGCATCTACGAAGAAAATGTGAGAAGCGAGTTTTTGTTTGTCACGAATGATATTTCGTGTATGCAATTTTTAAACGATATTTTTTGTACAACGTTTGTTCACCTACAATGAAAATATAATCGTAGTAAATGCTAAAAATATATATTCGTATTACGTGTTGCCGAACTATCGTTTTTTGCCACCTTTTTTCTTTCCTTTGCCTTTTTTTCGTCCGTTTCGATTTCTCTTCAATTCCATGAGTTTCCGCGCCTTCAGAACCTGCTCGGGTCTCTTGAGCTCGGCGCTCGCCTTCACCTTTTCCTTTAGCTTCTGATTGTGCCGTGCCCAGTGGGTATTTGCTGTCGTTTTCACTGTAACGAAATTTCGGATATTTAATAATAGGCAAACAATGATGAAATTTATTCTCAGCTATTTCGGAAAACTGAGTTGCTATGAAAATAGCCGGTAAGTTTATACTGGCAATCACCCTGTTTAGCCAAAGTCCGTCCTCTCTATTTTCAGCTCCGACGTACTTCAAGCCAACTTGTATATATTTTTATTATAAAAATCACTTTAGGAGTTTTCATTTCTTACGGGAGGGATGAATTATATCGAGATGTTGGCAAAACCCAAAATAGACAGTATTTTTGGCGTGTTGGGCGTTGTTTTAGAATATTTGAAAAATTGCTATTGCGTGTGTAACGTGCATGGTCACGAGTTGAGTTTGAATCTAACGGGCTACCCCGTCGTCAGGTGGTAAAAAACCTCGTTTTATTTTTCTTATTATAATCACCGCGACCACCTCGGTTCGGATGTTGACACAAAAAAACAGTTATCGGCAATTCATAGGCTCGTATTTTCCTGGAAACCTAATTGTTCAGCGATCCGCACGGCAATTCAAAAAGTTTCCAACATTTCTGCATAATGTTCATACAGTTTTGATGGACAATAAAAAAAAGTTCGAGATAAACATAAACAAAAGTTTGTCGAAGTTTTCTTTGTCTCCCTCGGTATTTTCCACGGAATGATAATTCAAAATTCGAATAAATTAATAAATGAAATACTTCAGAGATATGCACCATTCCGGAGACATTTTTTTTTGCTTTTTTTTCTACCGCGATTTTAGTTTGCTTATTGGTTTTGTGTAAAAGCGAAGGGTGATCGGAGATTGACGAATAAAATTCCATTGAGTCTGCAAACTTACACTTTTGGGTCTGCTGGTGGGATTCGTCGTCGTCATCATCGTCATCGTTCGTTTCTCCCACCTTCGTTTTCTCTTTCCACTGATTGTAACGATTCGTCTTATACGTTGCAGGAATCCATGCTCCAGATTCCGTACGAATTTTGCCAACTTTAGAATTCTGCAACAACCAGGTCAAACAATAATCGATTAATTTTAATTGATTGGATCTTAAATATTGTGACGAATTTAGTCAAATGAAAAATTGCTCATACATTGTTGACTGTTATCATTTTCTTCTTTTTACGGTCCCACTTTTTAATCTGCGTTTGGAGACGTCGAGATTCTTCGTTATCCGCTGACAAATCGACCGTTACCTTCTCAGCTTCTGTGCTGAAACTGTTGACGGCGAGACTGCAAGCAAAAACAAGGTGGCATGAGAAAAATGGCAAGAAAATTTGGTTATGAAAAAAAAAGGGCAAAGTCGATCAGTTTTTTGAGAAAAATTGACTGAAATTAATTCGTGAAAACGCTACAATGTGCGCTCGAAATTCAAAGGCTATCGTACCCATCTTCCGTGTGTTTGTCCGGTGCAGCGTATGGGATATAGAATTCATCGTCCCGTTTATTGACTTTCTTTAGCTTCTTGGACGGTTTGTAAAGATCATCGAGCCTCCTTTTTTTCGGAACGACAACTTGGCTGAAGGCGGCACTTATCTCGTCAGCGCTGCTGGACGGTAAGGCCGATTCAGTCCTCTGGGTTTTGGCAACACTCGCAGCAGTATCTTTTCTCTCTTCAGTTTTTCTTTTGAAACTCGTGATACTTTCCTTGTGAAATGCTCGAGTAGCTTTCATCACTTTGTAATCAACGGCGGACGGTTTTGAACCGATTTCGAAAATAGTCTAAGAATAGAAAAACAAAATCCTGTCAAATTTCACAAGAAGGAAATATTGTCGAGTTGTATTCTTCATGAAGAATTAACTCACCCCTTGAGGTCTATAATTTTTCATCTGCGATAGTAAATCCGCAGCGGCATTCACCGTGTCACGATATTCTGCGAGAACTCCCGCATCGCAAATTCGCAGTTCTTTGACTCTTTTTACACTCTCAACAGAGGCACCGGGTCTGGATCGAATGTACTGTTGGTACCCGTTGCTGCTAACTTGACGCATGTTTTTCTGGAAAAATCAAAATTACTGTGCGTTCGAAACAAAATTACGTTTTTTTTTTAAGGACATGAACGTTTTTCATAGCGAATCGGTTGGAAAAACTTACGAGATCCGTGCTCGTGTCGTGCCAAGCTATCAATTCTGCCAGTTCGGCTTCCACCATCGATGGCGGCATTTTGCCTATAGCACCTTTTTGAGCAACTCCCGTAGGAGGAACCACATTGAAGGGCAATCCAAGGAAAAGATGGAGATCCAGCAGATAAGCATATTCGTCAGGAGCTACGATATTGTACGCGGTACCGGTTCTGCCCGCTCTGGCACAACGTCCTTACGAGCGGAAAATATGAAAAAAACATGAAAACACATAGAAATTCGAGATTATCATAGTATTTGTATTGCCGAGCTGAAAAATCATCAAAAATTTGCCGATTGTTTCTTCGTTTTTCACAAAATACGCGAAATTATTATTAAAATATAAAATGTATGATTTTTCGGGTTTTCCTTCGTTCCTATAAATTTTCTGGTAATTCTTCAAAAACATTATTTTCGGAATAATCTTACAAGATATTAGAAATACTTGAAAACTGGAAATTTTCTCGGAGCTCAAACTTACCGACTCTATGAACGAACAATTTGCACTTGGCAGGAAAATTGAAGTTTATAACGTTGTCCAGATGTGGGATGTCGATACCACGTGCTGCAACGTCTGTAACGATCAAAACTCTCGCTTTGCCGGATTGGAACTTTGCTGCGTTTATCTTACGCGCCGAAGCATCTAAATTTGAGTATATGAAGGTGTTGCTGATGTTAGCTTGATCCAAGATCTGTAACATTTTGATTAGAATCGTAAAGTCCGAATGATGTGGTGAAAGAAAAAATCGGGTGGGAGCAGTATCGTTACTAACCATATGAATGTATTCTACATGATGCATCGTCGCTGCAAACACGATAGTTTGTGAATCTTCTTTGATGACGTGTTTCAGTAGAGACAACAGAACCGCCAATTTTTCTTCTGGACGACACGTTATAAAGGAAAGCGTGAGTTCGTCGGGCAGTTTGCTCTCAACATCCAGACGCACGAGCACAGGATCGGATAGTCCAGCTTTAGCAAATTCAACCAAAACTTTTGGTAAAGTTGCAGAAAACAAGAGAGTTTGTCGGGATTCTGGAAGACGGTTAGCGATCTCGTGGATTTGCTCGCCCCAGCCCATTTCGAACAACCTGGAATAGATTTTTTTTTAGTCAAATGTTGGGATAATGTTTTTCCGTTTGCCTTGGACGCGGAATAAAACGTGACGTACCTATCGGCTTCATCGAAAACTACGTATTCTACGTTGTTCAAATGCAAATCCATTTCAACACAAATATGAAGAAAACGTCCGGGCGTGGCAACAATTATGTCTGGGTTTCCGTGAACCGCTCCAAACTGATTGTCCATGCTATCTCCTCCCAATATAACGGCAGCTTTCAGCCCTGTATATTTGCCTACTTCTTTGATGAATTTCAACGTTTGCAGAGCCAACTCGCGAGTCGGCGAAAGAATTAACGCTCTACTTCCATTTTTGGTTTGTCGCGTTTTCAGCTTTTCGAATAACGGAATTAAAAAACAAGCTGTCTTTCCACTGCCTGTTCTCGCCATAGCCACGATATCACGACCTTCCAAAGCCAATGGAATTGTCTGTAAACATACGAAAATGCAATTTTGTAGCAGAACGAAAATTTTCACAGCGGTAAATTTATCTCTAGAAATCACGAAAAAAACACCCTTTTCCAAAAAATTTCAGGCATATTGTGATTAAACCATCGCTTTTTATAATTACGTCAAAAATAATGAGTTCTGAAATTTTTATTTCGTTTTTTCGGAATCTGTGGAACGAAAAATATGAGAATACATACTTTGCGCTGAATCGGGGTGGGAATTTTATATCCACGTTTAAGAACTCCTTTGAGAACAGGAAAGCTGAGCGCCATTCCTTGAAATCCACCGGATTTCTTAGCCCCTTTCTTCTTCGGACTCGATACATCGTCGTTGTCATTATCATCGAATTCCGCAGGATTTGCGAAACCGACTAATTCTGGTTCACTCATCGTGCAGGACTGCGAGCACGAGTTTTGTGGTTATGTTCGTAACTCTTGAAAAAAGTTATAAATGCCTGATCGTGGCGAAGGGTTTTAAAACTCTGATAATCACAGTCTTCGTCGTAATCGTCGGCTTTCAGGTTTTCATCAACAACACAACGAAATTTTAATCAAAGTGCTCGATCCATGCTGCCACACAAACAAGACACGCGAATGCCGGAAAAACACATGTGCTACGACAGAATGGAAGAGAGAAAAACAAAGTTCTGCGATTCCGGGCTATCCTATTGGTGCTAATAGGGTCACGTCTTATGTCAGTGACACTAGTCGGTGATTCCGTGATTTTAGACTAATTGCTGGCGCCATGGGCGGTCGTTTGTGGAAACATTCTGAACTGGAAGCGGGATATTTAGAAAAAAAATGAGATTTTAGAAGTTTTTAATTTTACCGATTTCCTCCAAGTATGTATCATCGAATTTGTTAAAAATAGAATATTACAAAAAATCGCCAATTTACAGCATGTTTGTATAAGCTGCTTGCGGGTTAATTTTGTCATTAGAATTGATGACGTTTTTGATATAACTTTATTCAAATTCAGAAAATTATTCCACACTCTCACACGATTTCGATAAATTATATTTCGATAAATCACCTTTTTTTATGGAGAAAATTGGATGATAATTATTCAAGATGTTGGGATAGATCGAGTTTAGAGCGAAGAAGCTATTAGAAAGTTTATGGGAGGGCAAATGAATCAGAGAAACGCTGAGAAAAAGGGTGACGTGCAACAGCTGGAGTATCTGCTGTCACGGTAGAATTATAAATAATTTCTCAATGGCGTCATAGTAGAACTTCGTGGGAGTTTTTTTTTAATTTCGTTATTATTTATACTAGCTCCCTAGCTTCGTGTAGCTATGGAATAAGCTCGTGGAGTTATGTTATCACGCTACAGTATCGTAACGACTGGTATCAAATGATCGTAATTATGTGACATCATTGAGGGAAAACGTACGGTAATACCGCTGAGTGCGTGTGTACGACTTGAGGACGAGAGAGCCACACGGTGATATCGCGGTTCGAAAGTTTTGAATAGATATAAAAAGTTAGGGGAAATCGTCAAAGGCGAAAGCTCGGAAATGGCTCGTCCCAAGTATAAAGTTGCGTCGGATTTGTGCGCCGATTGCGGAGCCATTGGTTTGTCCCGTTTTCTAATTATTTACAAAAATAATAAAATACTCGATCATCGATCTCGTGAATTTTAAGTCGTGCTTATCCACGAAATTCCGTAACCAATTCTATTTTCGTTTCGATTATTGTGACAGGACCGGGATGGGCATCTTTGAACAGAGCTATTCTCCTGTGTGACGAGTGTTGCAGTATACATCGTAGTCTAGGCCGTCATATATCACACGTCAAGTGTTTACAGAAAGGAGTTTGGAATCCTCAATTGCTCTCTGTTAGTACAGCCTCATTTTTAAATCAAATTAACGAGCAACCGGTCCACAAACTTTTCATCTTTTTTTTTTTAGATGGTACACACCCTTAATGACAATGGGGCTAATAGTATTTGGGAACATTCCCTACTGGACCCAAGCAATTCAAAAGTTAGTAGACGAAAACCGCAACCCAAGGATCCACTGCAGTGAGTTGACTATTTTTATTGCAACAAATTTCATTCATCGATCATATTTCCCATTCGCTCCTTTGCCGACTAAACAATCATTTTTTCCAATAACATTTTCTTTTTCATAATTCTGCATATTTGGCTCGTTTCTACAATCGAATTTTATTAACTTTTTCCTTTTTTTCTCTGTACAGTCCGGTCAAGGCAGACTTTATAAAAGCCAAGCATCAACAACTTGCGTTTGTCCTGAGACCCAGTAAGGACGAAATGTGCAGTGAAGAGGAATTGAGTAGGCAATTGCACAGCAGTGTCAGGACGTCAAATTTGGAAACATCTCTGCGCTTACTAGCCCAAGGAGCGAACCCCAACTACTTTTACAAAGTATAAATTTCAGAATTCATTTTTGAGCCATTTTTCCAAACGATAAACCAAATTTTTCATGACAAAAAGAAACAGTTTTATTTTATTGTAAACAAAAGAGAAAATTAACCAAATTTCGAGAGTTAAAACTTGCCAAACCATTGGCTTTATCGAGATCGAAAAAGTCCGTGTTTTAGGTCTCGAAAAGCTTTGACCTGGACGGGATTTAAACAAACATACACAAGCACTTTTCTTTGCAAGGGATTCGAAAGGATTTGAACGATTTTTCTTGCCATCGTCTTCGTTAAAGTAACTTTTGACAATAAAATGAAATTCTTCGTGTCTGACTCTGTTGATTAGGAAAAAGGTACAACGCCGTTGCACGTAGCAGCTCGAGCGGGTCAAGCTCTACAGGTTGAGTTGCTGATCGTGAACGGCGGAAATCCAAGTATGGTCGACACGAATGGTCACACACCTGCTGACGTAGCGCGGATGGCAGGGCATTTGGAATTGCATGAGAGACTAGTAGAATGTATGTACGAAGTGACCGACCGTTTAACTTTTTACGTATGCTCCAAAAAGCCGGATCATCGAACGATGGAACATCTTATAATTCCGGAATGGGCGGCCACTCTCGAAAGGACGGAGCTCGCTTTTGAAGCTCGGAATCGTCTGCAGTTGGTGAGTGCGAAAAAATCCTCGTTCTCTTCGTCACCGAATTTTTTTTTTTTTTTCAACCATTTTTTTTCCATTACAGTTGCCGAATTATTTGCTGGAAGAGCTTGCGATGGACGTGTACGACGAGGTCGACCGGCGCGAGACCGAGGCCAGTGAGTAGCTTTTCTTTTCTTCTCTTTTGCTGACAAATACATGCAGGAAAAAATCGTGGATAAAACTCGTTTTTTTTTCTATCGTTTCGATCTATTAGCGTAAAATGTTCATTAGCGTTGTTTTGGCAATTGTTGTATTTTCCTTGTACATAGCTTCATGATCTTTCATGATTAAAATACATACAGGGTGAGTCGTTCACGCGTGAAGCACCTTGAGAAGCTTTTGTACCAAATTACTATTTTTTAAGTAATTTTTTTTCAAATAAGTAAAATTTCGCAAAAACAAAGGAATTTCGGAAAAATTTCTCTGACTATTCACTAAATTTCTGGTCAACTGTACAGAATTTCAGATGACATCTTATTTTTTGCAACTATTTATATGTAGAAAGTCTCGAATGTTGTCGAATCCGTGAGGTGACGAGAAGATTTAACGTTCGTGTGCTCGGAGTCACTGCTTCACCCTGTATTTATATAGAAACATTAATATTCACTCGTCGATTCATATTTACATCGCCATAAAACAATTCGGAGTACTTACTAGATATCAATCGAACCGAATAAATGTGCAGACTGGTTTCGATGTCATTTAACTTGAATGTCATTAATGTGCATGAAATGTTTCATTGCCTAATCGAGGAGCGGTAAGTTTATCCGGAAGCAATCGATTGTTTTGTTCCATTTGGGTAAGTTGTGTTACATCGTTAGTGTCACGCTTCAGAAGTGAACAATTAAAGACGTTCGCTCGATTAACAGTCAGTCAACGATCCCTCAGTTGTTGGCTGTTCGGCAAAACTTTTATTTGTCGTAATAAAACAGAAGCTACTTTTTTTTCTGTTGAAAATCTGTGAATGCTTTCCGTCCGGACGGAAAAGAAAGAAAAGTTTTCCATTCAAATGCCATAATTAGTATTTTCGATTGTCGATTTCTGGCCTTAATTACGAACTTCGTTAATTAAACACAAATAGTCAAATCAACCATCAAAATTAATCGATGACACACATAAACTACATCAATCTATGCATGATCTGTCAGAGATATTTACGAAATACTAGAACATCCATTAGCTACACTTTTGGCTCTCATATTTCGTCATCAGTCGTAGACACAAGATTTTCATTGAATACACGAATAAAACGTAATTGGAATGTTTTTTTATCCAGTCTGGTTGTCAAGCGCGACGTTACCGGAGAGATGCACGGTTCCCTTTTTGCCTGTCAATCCGCAATTATCGTCTACGAGGAATCAAGGCAGACAAAAACTAGCGCGTTTTACACCCAAAGAATTTGCAACACTCATCATCGATCTTCTCACGGAAGCTGGACACAGACATACTCTAACAAATTCAACGCCTTTGCAAGGTTTGTAGTAATCAAATTTTTCTTCTTGTTTTTTTTTTCCAAAACGCATATTTCTAATTGTTCCGCCAAAAAGTGGCATCAGCAGCGAATTCTTGCTCATTTTCCAGTGAAACTCAGACGACGATAATTTTTTTTCAGACTCGAATTTTATCAATCAATTAGAAATATCTCTGTTACTTTTTTTCTTCTCATTTTTGCCGATTGCCGCAAGTTCGATGGGAAAGTTCAGTCGAAAATTGATTTTATATTCGAAACTAGATCCGGTCGTTTCGATGCTGCGGAAAGAAACAATTCGTGGCAAACACGGATCACAAATGTCAGACGACGAGCCACTCTACGACAGCGTTGCTTCCGACGACGATTACGCAGCACTCACGTCTACGGATTTTCCGGGATCGCGATTACCGTCCGAGCTCAATGTCGACAACGAGGTAAAGTGTGAATCATTTGACAAAACATAATAATCTAGAGATTGAGTGAAAGTGTTTTTCACGTGTGAGACATCGTCTTCTTTTTCTGTAGTTCAATAAAACTTTAGCAGTAACTTTGGAAAATAGTGTAACACGAAAATTGGTTGGTAGGAATAATGGTGCAAGATTTGAAGTTTCGAAGATGAGAGTAATGAATTTGTTATGTGATAAACTCGTTGAAGGTACCAGCGATAGTACGAAAACGTCAAGTAAGGAATCGCCTGAGCACGTGGCTCTGCTGTAGACAATGATTCTAGGCAAGTGCACTAATCCGCGTGTACTTGTACGATAACATTATTGCGTCACGTTAATTTTCAATCCTGGAAATTATGCATGCTGCAAGAGTTACGTGGCAAACTTTGGAGCAAGAAAAAAATCGTTTCTACTATTTTTTTAATCTAAATCATGAAACTTATCGAATTCCTGGCAACTGCTACTTGTTGAGCGAGTCATGAACTGTGAAAAATATATTTTTTCGCACTTTGACGTGAAAAAGAAGCGGCTGCTGGGTATTTTACGCGTGGCACTCCCTTCAAACGAGCAAGCACGTAGCTCGTTCGTAAAAAAATAGTTTCACTAAAACTTTGCAAAGAATTTCGATTAATTTCATGATTTCGATGAATAAAAATTCGTTTTTCGCAGCACGGTGTCCCAAGCGCTTAAGTATAGGGAAGGAATAGCTTACTACTTTGTGTTAGAGCATGTTAGTTTGTTCGCCCCAACCAGTAACTAATACTGAAGCTTGCTCCGTTAAGTTGTAACATTTCTCCTATTTTTAAAAAAACATTTCCCAGCATTTTCCTGAATTTAGGCTGCGACAGCAGGTTCAATTTTTTTTTGGCTTCATTTTGAGAATGAACGAAATGCGCACATGGTAACAAGTAATGCAATTTAAAAAAGTGAATAATAACGAAGAACTACGAAATCTGCGTCGTTGCGATGCTATAGAGTTCATAATGTGAGTTTCCTGTATAAATTATGGCTCTCGGCTCCATTTTTTTTCAGGGCGAGAATAACAACGAACGTAGTTGCATATTCGCGCAAAAAAAAATATTTGAAAAAGTGCTTCGAACGCAAAAACCGCGTTCCATCGAACATTTTTTTCAACTGTCATTTTTTATGCTTGTACCCTCTTATTAATCGGAATTTTCATCACACCAAGAATAAAGTTGACGCACTAACGAGTGGAACTACAAGCAAACATCATAGCAAAATGGAAACGATTCCATTTGGAATTTCCCTCAACGTATGCATCGAATTTCATCACGTTCTCAACTCATCCCATCGAACCTTCACCGCTGTTTTTTTCATGCGCCCTTGACTGACGAACTGTCGTACTCATCGCGGCGAAATTCTTTACAGAAAGCGCTCGCTCCAATGGCCAAGGGCTTGCCTTCGGTGGTCGAAGTACTGAAGAAACAACTGAATCTCTCGGAGGCAACTATCAAAGATCTACAGGAAGAAATGCGTGGCTATCAGCGAACGGTGGCGAGACTTACTCAAGAGAATCGTGAACTCAAAAATATGATTCAGGTGAGGATACAATTTTGTTCTTCTCCCCCGACTACTGGAACGTAGTTTTTGTATTTTATTTTATATAAAACTCGAGGTTCCAAGGAATTTGACGAACGCGATTGAAAATCTCGAACTGTATTTTTCTCCACATTTCAATAATTCTTCACAAGTTACGGCAATTGTTTGTAATTGGAATTTCTTTACAGAACCAAATGAGAGCTAAAGTCCCAAACAGCGATATTGTTAACGGTCATGCAGCCGGAGAACAGGAGCCCGAATTGGAGCCAGTGCTCGACATAAAAACGTCTGTACCCCGAGGCAGTCAAAGACCGGCTTCGATGTACGAAACCCGGGAAGGTTTACGCAAATCGGCACCATGGACAACCAACATTTGCCAGGTAGAGGAAAAAATTTACGTGAGAGCTTTTTTTGCCAGTAGCACATCCTGCGGATTCGAAGCGATCAAACGCATCGAAACGATTCATTCGATCGAAATTATGTAGATTCTGGATTAAAACACAAAAAACTGGTTTTTTCTTGATTTTTGATCAACGGATCAATTCTGTATGAAAACAAACTGTCTCTTCGTGCAGAGGAACTTTTGTCTTTTTTTTGTCACTTAGCCAACCTGTACGTCAGGCTGTTTCATAAATTTCTTCGATACAAATAACCATTGCTAACTAATTCCCCGCCCATCATAAAAAAAAAACACGTTAAATCTGCATCGCAAACGATTTTTAAAAAATTAATTAGAAAAATATGATTCCCCCAAAGTCGAAACGCGAGGGTGAAGGTTTAACACGTCCAACTACAACGCAAAGTCTCTGGGGCTGCGGAGCACCGAACTTGCCTCCGTCGGATGAGGTGACACGACGAACGGAGCAGGTAACGAGAAGGATTCAAGAGTTATGGCTGGCGATGCAGGATCCGGGACATCGCGAAGCTTTCGTCCCGTGTGCCGAGAGAATTCGCGTTGCTGTTGCAGAGCTCACTGCAATATTTCCGCAGGTTTGTTTCGTCATGGATTTCACATAAAAAGCTCAATATCGAGCCGATGTTGATTGAGTTTACTTTTTCGATAGAATCCAATCGATGACAATATAAGATCAGCCTTGAGGCAACTCAACGGTAACACCGGAAGACTTCAAGCGGAATGCGCGGGCTTACAGAGATGTACCAACGACGCTGAACACATGGATCGTTGTCTCCAACAAGTACGATCGTGCGCTTACGACATAGCCAAAGCAACAAAACTCCTCGTAACACAGTTTCAAACCTCATAGACGACTCTTTTTTTCGATCAGAATATCGCTCCTAATACCGACGTCATTGAGGTATTCATTTTTTTTCCAAACTTTTATATTTTGAGATTAAAATCACAACTTTCAGGAACAGTAAAAAAAATCGACAACGTTTTTGGTTTCAAGCAATTAAACTGACAAATTTGTTAGCACAGTAGTTATTTATAATTTAGGAAGATTGACCAAATGAGAAAAATCTAAAGAACTCTCTCGTTTGAAAAGGAAATTGGCGATTTTAATAATTTTTTATCTCAACGAATGAAATTCGATGAATGAGCGTTGGTTTATTCAAACAACCGTTAAGAGAACTTTCAACTATTCTTATTTTCATTATTATTATGATTATTGATAAAATATTTTTATAAAATAGAAAAACTAGTTGATTGAATTATGAAAGATGTTTATTGGATAGAAAAGCACTGAGATGCTGATCGAATGAAATTTTCGTCCACGGGGTGTGCGAAGCACTGAAACACGAGAAAGCTACGAGAGGCACGAGCCCATTGCCCCGAATAAACGAGCATCTGGCCAATGGAGCGAAGTCACTGTAAATAATAACTGTACATCGCGTCCTAGCGGTAGGATTTCCAAGGAAGCAAAAAAAAAGCAAACCAATAATCAATATTCGCTAAACTTTGAGCGCATAATTAAACGGTAATGAAATAAATGAACGAGCTCGCTCGAGTGTGTCTCTGTTACCGTTGGAATAAGAAATAAAGACTGAATAGCCGTAGTTTTAATCGTCAGATTAGATTCCACGACCATTACTATAATACGACAGACAAAAGTACTTGCTTCTCCGCAAAAAAGAGTTACTCGACACCTGAGAATACGAGACAGCATCTTGTTCAATACAGCATACCAATTCTTATTTTAAAAAAACTTCTGCAAATGTTGGCAAAGCAAAAAAAAATGAATAGTACGAAAAAGTGCAATATCAGAGACTCGCGTGCATCTAATTACGTTTTTTTTTAAATATACTTCGTTGTATAAGTATTATAATTATAATTACGAGTATTCAGCCTGACGATATATCCGCATTACACTTGGTTCATCTTCACATTTAAAAACATTTATATTGCGAGTTAAGGATTTTTAATGAGCGATGGAAAATCCATTTCTCCACGATCGGAGAAACAACTTACACCATTTATTTTTTCTCATATCACAATTAACCTTCGAATTGTACATACGGCGCTATAATCATCCGAACCCAAACCAGTTTCACAAATATATTATCTGTTATACATTAATTCACTGCACCTTGCGAATAACCAAATATTCATCCTATCCACGGTAACAATTTTCAACTTTTACTACGAATCTCCGTGACACTCGTGGTTCAAATGAAAAATTTTCATTGAAATTAAATGAGCGTGAAGTTGAATGAAAATTCATTCAAATTAGAAATCGAATTCACTCCTTAAACGTACATTTATCGAATCCACCTCGGGACTTTTAGTATTTTCATTGAATTTATCGTACGCGAACTTTTAGGTCATACCGTCGGTTTTAGAACTACCGTTCAGAATTGAATAAAATTTAGTACAGCAGTAGATTTCGATAAAGAAAAGATCCAGTCGAATTTTCAAGAGGATACAGAGAACGCAGGAAAAAAATGTAATATCGATTTCGTGCATTTCATTGTATTTTACAAAGAGAACTGTGATTTCTCCTAAAATTGATAATAATTCATTGTAAAATACAACGAAATCTGAGATTTCTCATAAGACGCAATGTTCAATGTATGCAATTAGCAATACGAATATCTTTTTCTGGTTTTCTGTAGCCTCTTGAAATGAAATTGATTTGATCAAATTCTGAACACTAATTCTAAAACCGACCTTAAGGTATTACTCTCACGAAACGACTTTATTTAGGCTTCTTTCAAAATTTTGCATAAACGTTCTTGGCACCAATACTAACAATTTTCTCCGATAAAGAAAAAAATTTTGACGTTTAGAATTTGAGACATTTCATTTCCAATTTTTTATTTTTCCCATCTAAACGCATGTAAATTGAAGTCACGTTTCGTTAAAAAGTTGTGAGAAAAAACCACAAGAAATGCGACTTCAATGTACACGCGTTTAGATGGAAAAAATAAAAAATGGAAAATTAACTATCTCAAATTCTAAACGTCAGAAAATGTTTCTTCATGAGAGAAAACTGTTAGTTTTGGTGCCAAGAACGTTTATACAAAATTTCGAAAGAATCCTAAATAAAGTCGTTTTGTGATTATAATACGTTTCAAAAAGACAGCGCCCGCAGCAAAAGTTTGTCAACATAGCAATTTGTCATGTAAAATTTCTGCTCCCTCTTTCCATAACAAACGAAGTGCTCTTTATTTGACATTCAGCCATCGGTCTCGGGCCCTTTGCATCCTTTCGCTAGAAAAAATGTCTGCGGGCGAAGTAAAAAAAGAAATTGCCACGGTGGTGTATCATACGTATCCTTTGTGCAAGGTAAAATCACGTTAATCGACAAATCGAGGAATAAGGTTATTTATCTTTTCCAACTGAAGGAACGTAGAGATTTTTCGTTAGTTTACCGATATGCCGGAGGACATGAAGCAAGAAACTCTGGATTTGTGCGTCACCGCCGTGGAAAGGTATTCCGAAAACAACGATCAAGCTGCCCGGATGATCAAAGATAGTATGGACCAGAAATTCGGCTCACCGTTTCAGGTTGTCGTTGGTGAAGCGTACGGTTTTTCCGTAACGCATCAGGAGAAGACCTTGCTCCACATGTACACCGGTGGCAACATTGCTGTACTTATTTGGCGAACAGTCTCTGCTTTTCTATGATTTAATCCCGTCTCTTGAAAGGGAAAGTAAACAGAAAAACGAAAAAACACAAACCTTGTGATTGCGTCGTTTATCGGAGACGATTGGACGTTGTTGATGAAATTTATTAAACAAATAGGTTACATAGTTCGTATAACAATATATATTTATAACTGTACACATATTTACTTTTCGGAAGCTTAAATTCTTACGTTACTTTTATACATTACACATGTATATCGTCGTTACAATTTTCAAAATCTCCAAATACGAACCAATGTTTCGAATTTGGACGCAAAAACGTATTCGTCGTTCGTTCATTCTTTGGGCGTTCCCAATCGATTAACGTTGTACGTTTTCAGTGAAGAAATTGGAATTTGACAAAACTTAGGATGAAAAAAAAGACAAAATTCTTATCGTCCAGAGTTTTGCAAGAAAATATACATTTTCAGCAAAGCACAGTGTCTATTCGGGCTCGAAATAGATCACATTTGTAACTTGCAATACTTTCAACAGTTTCGATACTTTTCGATGTTTTCTTAGCGTTTTTCAAAGCGGTAGTAAAAAAAAAACCTAATCAACGTTTCTATGGTCATTTCATTGTTGATTCGATACAAATTCTTCTGTCGTCGTCAATGATCAACCGACAAAAATGAGTTTGTAAAAATGGAAAAAAATGACGTTTCGAGGGATATTTTCTGTACAAGGAACATGTTAATCAAGTAATAATATTCCTACGAGTTCTGAAACTCAAATTTCAGAATAGTGATAAAATCAAACAGTTTTTCTATTCTCGCAATAATCGTAAATTATCGTAATAGTTGTACTCGTCAATTTTTAAACATTCGATCGACATGTAATCTTTGGTCTCTCGCTCCTTGTGCAAATTCTATGCACGTTTGAACTGGATTCAGAAAAAAATAGTGGAGAAATTAGTTTCGTAATTTCCAAACGCGAATGCTTTTAGAATTGTGAGTAATTTTCGTGCCAGTTGGTCGTAGTTTTTTTTTTGCAGACACTACAAAATTGCTGATGAAATTTTGAAGAGTGTTGGAAATTTGAAAAAAGGAAAAAGCTGAATGATTTTTTATTGCTTTCCATCGCGATGCATACTTCGACGCAATTTCAAATGTTTCTTGGTTCAGAGGGTAATCTTCGTATTTGTCTGTTTTTTTGTTTTTGACCTTTTGGCTACACTGACTTCCATATACAAATAGCTAAATTCCCGGCACAATACATATACAAGAGATGTTTCAGTTGATACGTGATTTCAAAACCGTAACCCTCACCCACGACAGTGTGCCACGATGCACCGAATTTTTTGTCCATTGTTTCCTTTATCATTTTTGACACACTCTCGTAATTGTCGGCATATTTCTCGGCCGCTGTGACACACAGTTCCATCGCCTCTTGTTTCATCTCGTCGGTCATGTCGCATTTCTACAAAAAAAATGTAAAAAAAATGACAATCTTTTCGAACGTTCGAATATTTTTGGGCATTTGCTGGCAGGTGAATAAGGAATCAGTTCGAGTGTTGCACGAGAGAGAGATATGCTCCGTTGATACGGATTCCCTTATTGATCAATCGGCACGACTCTGTTTACGCTACAGTTCCCTTCCCTCGCTGCCAGCCCCTTGATCCGAAAAACAAAATACACTTACGCGACAGAGAGGATAAGTGTGGAGAATCTTCACTACATCGTCTTTTTTGACTTCGGTCATTTTTATCGTTTTTTATTTATTATTGTTGGTGTTGCGAACGGTTTCTTCCGGACTATGAGAGTTTCGCATTTATCCTTCACCACACGAGTAAGCCCGATGAATCGAACGATTAATGGCAACCCTCCAAACCTCCCTACACAACGCCGAGTGCTTTCTCTACGGCTGACCTATTCGTACTGTCACTACTTTGTGACTCACATAGTACGTTGCCATCCTCCGAAGGGGAGCGAAGAAGGGTGTGCAGGAATCCCATCCCCACCATCTATTGCTCCTTATTTTTATGGACCCTCCAATTTCACGAGCCGCACGCGTCACTTTCGAAGAAATAATCGTTGATTTAGCTTTCTTCTCAAACATAGCAACACTAGGAAATTCCATCTGGAAAACATCCAGCGAAAAATCGAACAGTTATTCGACAATTGACGAAAATCAAACGAATTTCCATTTATCTAAAATCTTGCTTTTATCAACTCGACGATTACTTCGTCCATTGTTTAGTTTTTTTGCAGGTCTTGGTAGAGGTCATTATTATTTTTCGGCCTGTTATTTTTTCTCGTGTCAGCACAAAAATCTCAAATACATTGAAAATTTGAAGAAAAAGTTTTTATTATTTGCTCTGATGTTTGAAGATTCTGTAGACTTGCTATTCATCGGAATCGGTGAGATGACGAGAGAGTTTTTATCGTTTTTGGACGGCGCTCGTAAATTTTGACGCCATCTTGTATTTTTGACAGAAAATGTTGTTTTTTACATTCTGACACGATGTAAGTGTCATGCAACAACTTGACAGCCATCATAGCCTAAAATTGCAAATGTTTGGTCGATCGTGGCTTCCAAAATTATTATTCGAATAGAACGTTGGGTCTGATGTCTCGCACGATGCAATGTCGTGAACGTCGTATAAATTTCAAGAACGAAACGTCATGAGAAGGCTACTCTCTGTCAAGAGTCAGGTTCGTCTCCGACACCTTAAGGTATCACTATCACGAAACGACTTTATTTAGGATTCTTTCAAAACTTTATATAAACGTTCTTGGCACCAAAACTAACAATAGTTTTCTCCTATGAAAAAAAAATTTCTGACGTTTAGAATTTGAGACATTTCATTTCCAATTTTTTATCTTTCTCATCTAAACGCATGTAAATTGGAGCCACGTTTCGTTAGAAAGTTGCAAGGAAAAAAAACAAAAGAAACGTGACTTCAATTTACACGCGTTTAGATGGAAAAAATAAAAAAGGGAAATTAAATATCTCAAAATCTAAACGTCAGAAATTTTTGCCTCATAGGAGAAAACTGTTAGTTTTGGTGCCAAGAACGTTTCTAAAAAATTTCGAAAGAATCCTAAATAAAGTCGTTTTGTGATAGTAATACGTTGATTGTTTTGAGCAACTTCTGTAGTGATGAAAAATTACAGGAAGAGCTGCAATCTGACATAATTTGTCTCAAGAGACAATTAGCTCTTGCTCTGGATGAAAATCAATTGTTGAAAGTTAAAGTTCGAAGACTGGAAGACGAATTACGTCGAAAGGATAAATATATCGAAACTTTCCAAGCAGATCCTCGAAGAGTGAGATTCAAATTGTTTTTTCAGAGTCGAAAAATGTTCATTTTTGTCTGACAATGAATTTTCCTTGTCGATTTCTACTGAACTATTTTTCAGTTGGGCAGACTTGTACATGAACAAAGTGCTACGAGTTTGATCAATAAACTGCAACGACGTATCCACGATCTCGAAGCTATGATGCTCGAAAGAAATCTACGAGAGGAGAAACGTTACAAAAATTTGAAAACCATGTCTCTTTATAGTCACAACGTGAATTGTCAGGTATTCTGCACGTTTCTGCTCTTTTTCTTTCAGTTCTGTAAAAAAAAAACACAACAGTCGTACGTTCAGTCGTAAATCGAAATTTATGATAAAAATATGTAGTCCACGAGTACGTGGATGAGTTTTGTAAGGGCAACGAAAAGAAAACGAGCCCCAGTTCAAAAATGGAACAGAAATTATGAAATCATTTTTCGTCTATCGATAAAGTTTCTAAAAAAATCGTAATTCGATAATTCTTCCGGATAAAACTTATGTTTTCACTGTTGAATTGAATAACTCAAACTTATACGAAATTCCCATTACGCAGGCTAGCAGGAAACGAACAAAGTCATCGATGCAAGACTTGACACAGTTTAATTTTCGTCCCCCAAGCAATTCTCCATCTCGCAGGTTGCTTGCCAAACCCAACGATTGCATCAAATTAGATTCGCGTAAGCCATCGAAATATATTTCGAAAAACAGTGCGAGTTGAAAAATTTGACGATTGATTCGGAACGAAACATCGATTTACAGTTTTTTGTAAATCGATGCTCTTAATTATTCGATATTTTGATTTTCATTTTTTTGCATTTCGTGGTCCCAACTTGATAGACGTAATTTTCATTGAAACGACATTTTTTTCACTATCAATCCATTTCCCTCTTACTGGCGGCTTTGGCGGAACTTGAATATTAAAATTTTTCTAATCTTTAGCATTTTTTCAAGATGAATAAGACGCTTTTCTCTTTTTATCCTGAAAAATATTAAGTGCGAATATTAATTGACAGAAAAAAGCAACAGTCATTCTTCAAAGAGTTCGGATGACGATCCAAATATTCAATGGGGTTTACAGGATGCAAGTGAAATAAGCAACGCCCTGAAGAGTCTGGAGTGGGAAAAAGTAGTGGGGGAGAGACTCTTGCGTATAAAAGAGTAACTATACGATATGAAATAAAGAAAACCATACGGTAAACTGATAAATCAATGTCGTTTGCAGTGCTGAAATTTCTCGATTGTCCGGAGAGCTGAGAGACATAAAGAATCTCTTGAAAAAGCAGGAACGTAATAGTCTCATAGAGTCGATAACGTCGACTGCACAACTTCGCAAGCCTTCAATCTCGTTCGATCATCTCGATGTGAAATCCGTTGCCGAGAATTTCGTCGAGGAAAAGAAAATACATGCTAATCGCTCTCAATCGGACGACCATAAATCTTCTCGCACATTGAACGAATGCCTGGAAAATGAGCATCAAACCCAATACAGTAAATTAGAAACGCTTCTCGAACAGAACGGAGAAGAGATTTGTATCCAAACTGACTCGCAAGGGACTTCGGTCTCTTCGGATCTTCCGGACGATCGGTGCGTTAAAAATTCACGCACTCCATCGTTTCTCACAGTTTATTCATTTTCGTTGAAAAAAATTGTAACAATTGAGTCAATTCGCATAAAGATTTTTCCGTTTCTAACTCATGGCTGGCGTTCACGTTTTTCTCGTGAACTTAATTTTCGTTCAATACGATTTCTCGCATATAATTCACTTTTTTATTGAAAACCGACGATATTTATTCGCAAGTTTCTTTGTCTCCTTGTAAAAATGATTTTAAAGTAAAAAACACCATGTGATGGAAAACGAACCCAGTTATGCGTTGGGAAGCGGGCACGATTCGGTCATCGAGGAAAACCGACCAATAGCTTTGTCATTAACAGGAATTCTCGAGATAAAAACTCGATACGACCAAAAACGCGAATAGAATACGTGTACGATTCGGAGGTGAGTTCAGACGGTGAAGAATTGAATTTGCCCAGTAATTTGACAAGTTTTCTTCAGCAAGCTGTGACCACGAGTCCCTACGACGAACGAGATGACGTCGACTCGGATTAGCGATCTCCTCGACACGTACAATTGCTCTAGTCTTTATATATATTTTTGTATTTTCTGCAATTGATTCGGTGGTGGCTCAACACAAAATACAAATTTTTAAATAGTACGAATAATGTTGGAAATAAATTAAAGATTTTAACGTTCATTAAAGCTAAAACGCGTTTGTGTGTAAATATTCAAAAGAGAGACATTTCGTATGCACACACATTCACTAGAGAGCTGTGTTTTTTTTTTTGGTATCCCATCGTTCGATACTAACGTGTTGCAGTTTTACTGTCACATGTATCTCCCATTTTTATCGCAGAATCGAGGCAGATAATTATTCTGATAACCCGGTTGAAAAAAGCACGAATAATTTAATAGATCTTAAATAATTTTAAAAGTAATGTGAGATCAGCTTAGATACATCGAGTGTTTGAACATCAATGGCGAAGACACAACAGTTAATCATAAGTACATTTTTTTTTTTTAATACGTAGTAAAAAAAAAAAAGAAGAGTTTGAAAGAGTCGAGCGGTGAATCGGATGAATTTGATGGAGTTGAAGCGTCATGAGGCTTTGGAAACCAAGAGAAAACGAGGTAATAAAAGTGTAAAACGATCGCGAGCGACTTGCAAATTCATTACGATAATTTACGGCGTAGCATGCAATTGATGGTATACATCAAGGCGTTCTCGCCTCCGCATTTGTGATGGATTCCCGGCGCCAGCAGAAGACAGTTAACTGGAAAAAAAAACATTTTTTCAGTTGAATCATTTGCTCCGGAGAATCGAGCGCGATTCTCATGTTTTTATTTGACGCTTCTTACCTGCCAAATAAATCAGGAGAAGGTTGTTCACCGTATTTCCGATCCAAGCCAGCAGAAGCAAACAAATGGTTATGGACCAGTAGTACTGTGAGAAAAATTGTTTATTAGTTCAGGAACTTGTTCCAGGCACCGATGACCGTGTTGTCATTGCGAACGACGCAAAATCCAATTATCGAGAAAGAAAAATTCTCAGAAACTTACAACATGGGGCCGGTTGTTTCGAGCATTCAGTAGGAACTTCCACTCTTTATCCAAATAGAGAATCATCGCCGACAGTGTCTGACATATTTCATCGAATTTTCGCTCCTTCTGGCCGTTCCAAGCGCTCGGAGACACAAACGTCGACGCAACAATGGGAACGAGATAATCGATTAGCGCACATATCGCTAGGCACAGCGCCACAATCGTCAGGAACGTGGGTTCCAAAATCCAGATGAATCTGTGCAAATGGAAATTGTCAGAATTTTATATAAAAAAAAAACAAGAAACAATTGGACGTTTCGATTTATTTGATTTTCTAAAATTTTAAATCGAGTGATTGATGAACATTTTTTCACGTGTCACAGTATTTGTTGGTGAAAATTCGCTTGTTATGTGCAAAAACGTTTTCTCAAATTTTTGTAACCTAAAAAATCGTTAATTATTTTTCATATTTTATTAAAAAATGAAAAAGACGTTTTGTTGCTTTGCAAAGAGTTGACAGCAGTTGTCATCGAACTTAGACCTTGCGCTCGTAATAGGAAAACAAAATTTTTGGTTCTTACAAAGATATCGCAGTCGTGACACCCAGGATAAGGCCAGGGTGCCAGGTTTCCTCCCACAGCAAAATAGAGTTGATGTGGAGAACGATTTCCCGCCAGCATTCCATTCTCCGTTTAAGCTGTTTCATGTGCTTGTNTCTGTGCAAATGGAAATTGTCAGAATTTTATATAAAAAAAAAACAAGAAACAATTGGACGTTTCGATTTATTTGATTTTCTAAAATTTTAAATCGAGTGATTGATGAACATTTTTTCACGTGTCACAGTATTTGTTGGTGAAAATTCGCTTGTTATGTGCAAAAACGTTTTCTCAAATTTTTGTAACCTAAAAAATCGTTAATTATTTTTCATATTTTATTAAAAAATGAAAAAGACGTTTTGTTGCTTTGCAAAGAGTTGACAGCAGTTGTCATCGAACTTAGACCTTGCGCTCGTAATAGGAAAACAAAATTTTTGGTTCTTACAAAGATATCGCAGTCGTGACACCCAGGATAAGGCCAGGGTGCCAGGTTTCCTCCCACAGCAAAATAGAGTTGATGTGGAGAACGATTTCCCGCCAGCATTCCATTCTCCGTTTAAGCTGTTTCATGTGCTTGTCCTTAAATAGCGACGATAACGTAAATCACAATGAATTTAGAAGAATATTGCTATTACGATATGTGAGGAAAAAAGAAAGAGTCTGAAAAGTCCATTGGAATATATACGCTTGAAAATTCCGCACACATGAACTGTCGAACCGGCAAAAGTAAGCGTCAAAAAAACTGACAACTGAAAACATAAATAATGTAAATAAACCTACCTTTTCCGTAGTTGCGTTGTCTGGCATTTTGTTTTTCCGATAAAAATTACGCGTGAATCCTGTCTGTCCGTTGAAAAAAATTGACGAGACTCGTTGAAACTGGATGTTCGTACGAAAAACGGTGTAAACTCAATAATTTAGCATTTATTTCGATAATAGTCTTTGAATGTATAAATCACGTATTTCTACATGTTATTAGGCAAGAAAAAAATTATGATTTGAATCTCGGGATTCGCGATAATGGACAAAACTTTATTTCAAAATATCAGTTTTACTTTTGTCGTCGTACGAGTATAACAAAGAGACGAAAACGCCAGAGCTCTGCTCGTACGAAAGAATCAGTCGATATTTTGACGTTGTGTGCGACTGTTGTGCGTGTGGAGCGCTTTCGGTGAGTAGCTTCGCGATTCGCGATCGCTCGAGCGCGGCTCGAGAGGGGGGAGGACAGTGAAGGGACAGAGAAGAAACGCCAGTTCGGCCAGTGAGAGACGCAATATAAAACCGAGAGAAGCGTGAAAATTCCAAAAACAGGAAAAAGAGAAAGAGAGAGGGAGAGAGAACGAAGCAGAGAATTTAACATTCGCACAGAGATTAATATCTCTATATCGGTGTTGGACAGATTCGATAGGAAGCTTTGCCATCGAGGCTACGTTTTCCTCACGAAGCACGTCGATTGGATATTGCATCGTCGTTTCAAAATGTTGGTTATTGCGGCTGATGCCGTGCCGATGTTGTGACGTTAAAACAAATCTTTTTCTTCCCCACGACGATAAACTACGTGTGTATGTGCGAGTTTTGCACCGTTTTTTCACCGTTTCAAGTTCAAGCGAAAAGATAATCATTCAGCTATGAGCTCGGTGAGTGTTATAACCCGATTCTCAGCACAACTTTTGTTATTCTTTTTTCTCTGCCTCGAGCTTAGAGGCGCCGATTTACGCGTCTCATCATCAACCGTTTCTTCGCTGACCGTTACTTTTATATATTCGCTTCAAAAATCCTCCTTCGAATCTATCATTTCGATTAACCTTTCAAGATATTCGATGTCGCGTCTAAATTCATTATTTCGCAGATATCAAACGTGGAGAATCTTTCACCTCAAATTATTCGACGAGTCTCCAAGGAAATGAGCGAACTCTCTACGCAACCACCTGAAGGCATTCGTGTTATTTTGAACGAGGAAGATGTCACCGATATACAAGCAGTCATCGAAGGACCCGGTGAGCTAATTGACAAATATGAATCGGTCAACAAATACAACGTGCCTGCGAACACATCAAATTTGTGTAGTCGCCGAGCAGAGATAATCGACATTTCCCTGCATCTATATCAACTTCAATTATTATTTCCACATGTTTTCAGCCGGCACGCCGTACGCCGATGGTTTCTTCCGAGTAAAACTTGCTCTAGGCAAAGACTTTCCTCAGGGTCCTCCAAAGGCATTCTTCCTCACAAAAATCTTCCATCCGAACGTCGCCAAAAATGGCGAAATATGTGTCAACACCTTGAAAAAAGATTGGAAATCTGACCTTGGAATAAAACATATACTCCTGGTGCGTTGATCAATAATTCTTATGTGCATTCATTTTGCAAGCCATGTTTGTTTAATTTGATGTTTGTCCGGTCCGTGAGACTGTGTTCTGGCAAAAATAAGAAATTTCGAAAATTCAAGTGCAAAAAACTATTTTTATAACCAAAATTAATATTTGTGATTAACCACGAAACCAAGCATACAAAGTTGCGAATCTTGGGTCAATCTGACCCGAGGCGTTTTTCAAATCATTGTATTTCGGTAAATATGCATTTTGTGGCGCTAAATTAATTTTTTTACGAAGATGAAAATAAAATGTCAAGCAATAAGTTCCAGAAAATTGATGGGGTTAAATTGACCCAGTATGCACTCGAAGGCTTAATTGAGTAAACGATAAACTTGAGCAGATATTTGCCAAAACAGAAAAACGAGTTTTATTAATGTTGTTGATTGAACGTTCATCAAGGATTTTCAAGAATCTGATATTTTTCTATATTTCTCGAGAAAAACAGAGAATAAATATTTCTCTTCCACATTACAGACTGTCAAGTGCCTATTGATTGTACCGAATGCCGAATCGGCGTTGAACGAAGAGGCGGGAAAAATGCTTCTCGAAAGGTACGACGATTACTCGGCAAGAGCGAAGATGATGACTGAAATCCATGCGCAGGTAATTTCCTAGAATTTATACTCTACACAAATCCAAGATTTAGCAACAATTTTGATCCATGATTTCGTTTCAGTTTTAATAATTTTTCACCAATTTCCCTCATTTTTTTCGAATTTAATGAACCATGCAAATTGTTTTTGCAAATAATGGAATTTTTTCTTACGAACTTGGTTAAAAAATTACTCTCATATCCACTGATGGTCTAAGAGCAGTTTGAAAAGCCGTTGAAAGATGCTTGCCTCCGTATAACTTCATGAAGATTGCTGAATCGTGGATTTTGATTTAGCAGTAGAGCAATAAACGAGATTGCATAATCCACGGAATGTGAAGAGCAAATATCAACAAATTTTGTGTCGATTTCCAGGGCGGTGGAAAAGGCAACAAAGCAAGTTTGGAGAGTTGTGCATCGAGTGAGGTGGGCGGTCCACTACCGAAGAAGCACGCGGGAGACAAAAAGTTGACAGCAGAAAAGAAGAGAATGTTGAAAGAGAAGAAGCGAACGTTGAAGCGATTATAAAAAAAGAGTCGTTGAGAGAAATTCTTTTCTTTGATCATACGGTTTCCACGCCGTTGTCCTTACTTTGTACGTCACTCTGTCCTCTCTCGTACCTCCAAAAGTTCTGGCGTGTCTGTGAGTGCGTGTGAGTGTGCGCGCGTGTGTCTGCGAGAGTGTGCGTTGGCAAGAACATGAAATACTCATCCGTTCTTCACGTTATATCTTGATGGGTGTCGAATTTTCTAATTTCACCTTAGAAACAAAAATTGAAGCAACAGAAAGAAAAAAGGATACGAATCAAGGATAAAATTACAGACAAAAAAGTTTTCATTTGAGTAATTAACATTATTAGCTTCGTTGTTCCTGTTAGATTTATGAAACTAAGAAAAATTCATTTCCGTTGAACGTACGATCCCCATGTCCTTTTCGTTGAATAATTTGTAAACTATGTTCTGTAACGTTGTCATCTAATTTGGTGAGACGAACGGGGAATAGCCAGCCCACACAAAACTCGTCACATCGGCGAATCTAGCAGATATTTTTGCATCCATGTACAAAATAAATGTAATGATAAAATTAGATGATTATTTAGACAAAATAAATGCTTTCTCATGAACTATTATCTCTTTGTAAATTACTATTGTTGCTATCAGGAGGGTTTGAATAAATAATCGAGAGAACAGAGTGAATTCTCTTTTTTATTTTTGTTCAATCAACTTTTGGTTGTCAACCGTTTTTTTTATCTTTTGTACTGCAGTCTTCGGGCTACTTGCAGCGCAGACTTTGGTCACTCACGTTGCCCTTACATTGTACTCGCAACCACACGTAAATCTGCGAGTACACATGCGGGCCGATGAATTTCGTGACTAGTTTATAACATTATGGATAGCTATATGCATCACAGCCTTATCATCCATTTATATGCTATAAGAATTTCTTCAACGTTAATTTAGCAATTATCATTAGCATTCGCACAGTATCCTGAAAAAATGATATTTTCAATGTTACAGAAACTGCACGCACACAAATGAGTTTTCAGACACATTTTCCAAGTCGAATAATTGTATTTTTGTATCGTT
Organism: Hyposoter didymator; assembly: GCA_037952995.1. NCBI lineage: Eukaryota > Metazoa > Arthropoda > Insecta > Hymenoptera > Ichneumonidae > Hyposoter > Hyposoter didymator. The sequence continues at coordinate 799,038 of JBAJMU010000003.1, forward strand.
TTTTGTTGTTGTTGTTGGTTTGTTATTGTTTCCATTCAGTGATCGCTTACGCACGGCAATCGGGGGAACAGGGGGCGGGGGCAATATTACATACAAAAATGCTGAGTCTTCAATTATGTAGTCAATAGCCGTTGTATTCAGTTTGATCTTCTGGTTCGTCTCTATTTAATAATAATAAAGAAAAAAGAAATATCCACTCGTACGAATGTCGCAGAAATCGTTTTGTTATTTGTTCTCCGCGGTTCCATCTTATTCGTAGTATTTTTTGTTTTATATTTAAGAACGTATGACGCAATATCGTCAAACAAATAGAACAAGTTACTTCTTAATAAATCACGTTTATGCTCGCGCCTTATTTTTCTTAATTAGTGGTGAACTTTTACACGTTTCTGTGTGTGTTTTTTTCTTTCGATTTTCATTGCGCGGTTCAATAAACTAAATGGTTCTGGGGGGCGTGTGTCATGGACACATTCGTTTTCGCGTGAGAACTCGTTCGTGTCTAAAAGTCCCATCGCAAGTCGACGATGCTTTGTTACTTGACTTCCTTCACGTAAGCTTCGAGCTCGGCGTCCAATTCCTCAGCGGTTGGGGTCTTTGCGGGTGTTCGGGCAGCACCGCGACCACCACCACCGCCACCTCGTCTTCCGGCACCGCGACCTTGAATTTCAAAAACATTTCCAACTGTTAAATTCGTCGCTATACCGCAATTAATTTGGAAAGGCCGTTTGCTAATTGCTTCGCTCTACTTTCAGACTCTCAAGTGGTTTTATCGCTATCGTCGGATTATTTTCGCTAATGCACGTTCTTCGGGAATGGCCCGTGAAACGGAATACGCTAGAACGATCGATTTTTGGACAAAAAAGTGTTGGCTCGTAGGCAGACAGAAAACTCTGCCAAAATCCAGACCTATCAATAAAGTGTCGATTCATCTGTTTTCGGTAAAGAAAACCAATCCCGATTGACGCAACGACTTAATTTTTTTCTATAAATTCATTCATTTCAATGGAAAAGCTGTTTCATCGGTCAATATCTCGAAAAGCGTGTCATTGCAAAATTTGAGAAAGAAAAGCTCGTTTCAATTATTTTACTTTAACGATTTTTCAAATTTCCAACGCGACCTGCTACTAAACAAAATTGCAGATGGGAAGGAATGACTGCACATACGAAAATAATTCAACGAGTTTGTAACTGCGTTGGCTCGCAGTGTCGATAGAATTGTAATCTTTCCTTCGTTTGTAAAATATATTTTCAAGAGGCTCAATAGTCATTAGGCACTGATCTAAAAGATTTGTTGGAGCGAATTGACGTTACATCGAAAAACGTTTGCATCGTTTTCTTTGGCAAATGGAACAGTATTCGCGTTGTGCATTGGAAAAGCTGAGTTCGTTTGAGAAAAGTTTTTTGAACCGATTACTTTATCGTCCGTACGAGCTTAGCGAAAAAGTTGATGAGTGATGGTAGTGGACTCACCTCTAACCGCAGAGCTAGCGCCTCGTGACCCTCTGAAGCGAGGTGGTTGTGATCTCTGTGAAAAAGTGCTTGCAGCTAGTCTCGGTCCTCCTCGGATCGTCGTTGTGACAGGCAATTCCGAAGTTGCGACTTGGATGTTCATTTCACGTCCTAAAATCGAACGATGCGAAGAAATTCGTTAGCAACTTGGTCGCTGAATAAACACAACTTGTGAAACGAGTGAAAAAGAATTTTGTAAACGAACCGTCCAATGGTACACCGTTGTATTGCTTCATGGCTTTTATCGCGTCGGCCCGTCTCTCAAAAATAACATCGGCAGAGCCGAGCGATCGTCCTGATCTGTCGTAGTGTACAGCTGCTGATTTCAATGGTCCAAATTCGCTGAATAATTCCTGTTGAATCGTAGATTTGTCCTTTCTTTTACTCCGTCATCTTCATTTCACCATCATCATCATCATCACAAATTCCTCCAAATATAAACCCTGTCCGACAAAAGAATAAAGCGACGACGACGACGTTGCCGTTGCGCCTTGATGATTTACCTGTATATCAGAGTCCGACACTCCAAAGTCGAGATTCGATACGAGAAGTTTGGTCGTGCCGGTCACGCCGATGGCCCCTCTACCGACTTTTTTTACACCGTCAAACATATCGTGTTTCCAAGCGCTATTGACATCGCCCTGCAACAAAAAAAAAAAACATGAGTCCTATTGCAGTGAAACGAGCAATATTTAGATTTCAATCCGATCGCCAATTTGACAAATCCTAGCAAGAAATGAATGAATCGATAAAGCTAAATTCTACAAAATTTGTTCAGACAAAAAAATCACTATTTTTACTGTTTTATACAATTTTACTTGTAAAAGTTGCTTTTGTTTTGTGATGAATTTCCCAAGAATTAATTTTCATAGCATATTGGTAGGGTAACAAAATTATGAGCTCAAAATTGTATTCTGTAAAAAGGACCATAAAGATTTGTACAAATGTTGGATCAGGGGGATTAACCATTCACGGGCACCCATTCTGGTCGTAAAACGCAAATTACATTGTGCTTGGGGTTATCCCGACCCCGCTCGACTACAAAGAGTTAAGTATTATTTATTGAAGATCCTTAGAAAGAATTTGCAGGTATAAAAGTCAGTGTACCAGAAGATTAAGCACTATTCAATTAACGTTGTTAGAAAGAATTTGCAGTACTGTTTTTTTTTGTAGGTTTAAAAACCAGTGTTGCATCATTTTCTTTATTTGGAATGTATAAAATCTTGTGGAATGGTGGAATAGTATTTTTTGCCTATTATTGTACTAGCAGATAAACTTCTAATGATTTATTCTTTTTACGAATAATTTTAATAGAGCGAGGAAAACAAATTTCTGTTTATTGCATGTCTAGATTTCAGATTTATTGATACAGAGTCGCATATGGGAAGAAAAAATTACTTTTCAGCTTTGATATGCGTCAAGTGAACAAACGCGAAAAATCGGGACATTTATTTGATATTTTTCAAGGCAATATTTTGATGGTTAAAAATGAAACGCTGAAATAACACGTCGATAAACATTTGATATGACGTTGAGTCTGTATTTTTGCTGCCAAGGTCGAAGCGACCTCGGACGGGAAAAGTCTCCAGTAGATTAAAACTTTCGAGATGAATTGTGGTGAGGAACGCTGGGAGGTCAATCGAGAAAGAAATGAAGAGTTGATGTGATAAAAACTTACCCTTGTATAAGGAGCTGAAGCGCGAGCGATGCCACCACGATTGCGTCCCCTCATGACGCCGCCGCCGGCTCGGGAAGCACCACGGGCACCTCTTCGTGGCGATACACCGGCACCGCGTCCTCGTCGTCCGCCACCTCCACCACCACGTCCTTTGCTACCTTTGTTCTGCTTTATTATGTCGTCGAGACTCATTTCAATTTTATCCACCATTTTCATTTGTGTATGAATTTAATTTAATCCCTGATGTACGTAAAACACTAACGAATCGACGTTTCGATGCTGTATGTTTCGTTTTCACAACGACGCTCAGCAACGATCTTACGAAACCAACCTCTATTCTGAGCGTAATGCGATTTAGTAATGGCGGCAGTACGGCGTTAACAATGATGTGTGTGGCGTGCGGAAGAACGAGAGAACGAGACAGTCTGGATTGTGCGCATGCGTGATTTAACCCAGAGGGCGTTCGTGGATGGAAACGCGCGCGTTATTCCTGACGTCACTTCCGTTTCTCCCACTCCGGTTAACCCCCCACCGTCGCGCTTCAAAAGTCTCGTTATCCGCTTCCGTCCGATTTTTTTATTTTCAGTTTTTAGTTTCATTTTAATACAAATAACCGGCTGTATACGAAAAACAGTAAATGAATCGTTTTATCATGTATTTTATACGATTTTGTTTATTAATAAATCAACAAAATAATGGCTTTGGCTCTGAGAAGTTGCGGTGCGCGCAGCGATGACTCGATCATCTCTTTTCTGGTTAGTTATTGTTGCGTCTTTTCGAGTAAACATCGTCTCACCAAATAAACAGTTTGGGCGGTTTTTTTTGCTCCGTTGTTGCAGGTAGTTGCTACTAGCGATTTATGCGAAATAATCTCCGAGGCCTTACTCCGAAATTCGAGAAAGAGAAAATGTCGTGCGGTTGTTCATCGGTGCGAATCAATCGTCGAAGTTGTCAAGCGAAGACCCGAATTGAGCGTTGACTTCATCGTTTTCGCTTTCGATTGGAGGCTCAAGAACTCCATATCGGAGGTTAGTCACTCATTAACAACAGTCGTCACGAGTGGAGGGTTGTTTTTCGTACTAAAAATTCAACCTGTTAAAACTTCTCGAATCCTTCTGTTAGCGAGACGTCTTGGTTTATTCTTTTCATAGCTAACCGGCTTAACCTCAAAGTAGGTATAGATGACCAAAATAAATCATTCGGAAAAATGCCGGTTCTATTGTTTGACATAACCTTGATTCACATTTCCGTTTATTCAAATTATAAATGCAGTTAGTCCCTAAAAAGTTTTCTAATGAAATTGTCTTGAATTGACCAATTTCTCGAAACTTTTGAACTATACCTTGAACGTTTTTTCGGAAATTCGAACGGTAACCTATTCCGGTAACCAGGGGTCACGAATGACCCCAATTTCGAAAAATGCACATCTCCGGTAAAATTTAAGGAAAAGGGTTCAACTCGGGCTCATTTTTTTCGGTTTTTCATGCAGGATCGCGTGAGGATGGGGCAATTTCTCTTGGAGTTGAAAATTCAGTCAAAAATGCGGTAAAACGACAAAAAACGGATCGCGGGATTTGAAGTCGCCCGGGGTTGTTTTTGACCCCGGGGTACCGTTCTAGGGTTAATTGCAAAATATCGTTGAACCAAAAAAGTTTAATAAGAACATAACACACCATAGTTTTCATGATTTATTGTTTTTCCTACGGAAAATCAAAGAAAAGTGACTTTGTGATTACAGGTAGAAGCCAACATAAGTCTCATTGACGAACACTTCATAATCTCGGGCTGTGCCTGCTTAGTAAATTGTACCGGAGTGCCAAAAACCCTGAACCTGACATTCGCTCAGGCAAGAAAAATTAGCAAAAAGTTGAATCTTTCTTTGCTGACACGCAACATTCTGGTAAGCAATTTTATAAAGAAATTCAACTACAGAAAATAAAATCCCAACACTATTACAAACTATTGCTGGCGCTAAAAATTGCCAAAATCATGTTTGAAAATAATTTTTCTTTTCTTGAAAACAAAACGGTCGGGACTTACGATTATTTTATTTCTCAGGATGCGGAAAACATAGCTGCATTGGGAGATGCTCTTTTGAACCTTGCACAAGTAAGATTGGGTACAAGGAGCGGTGTTCCCATGCTGCCAAGGGCAAAGAAATAGAAGATTGTCCGAGCAAAACGAAGAAGGAGAAATGAAGAAATTATCGAGTAAATCACAGGCGTACGCTTCGAGTCAGGAGGACAGTGAGAACGACAGCGACGAGACGGAATGTAGTATAGGAAGTAATTCAACGGCTGGTACTCACAGGAGCGACACACCGACACGGAGTACAAGATTTCGTCGTAAAGGTCGTCGCAAGAACAAAACAACAAAAGCAAAGCCGGCTAATGACAAGCCGTTGTACAAATATTGTTGCAGCGTGAAGGAGGATCACGGGCAACCTTTGTTCGGCGTGCAGTTCAATCATTATTTGAAAGAGGGAGAGCCGATGATATTCGCTTCGGTGGGAAGCAATCGAGTGAGCATTTGGGAGTGTCCCGAAGGTAGTAACATAAAGTTACGACAGTGTTACGCCGATCCAGACGTTGAAGAAAATTTTTACACTTGTGCATGGACTTACGATGACTTGGGAAAGCCGTTGTTAGCAGTGGCAGGATCGCGAGGAGTGGTGAGGGTCATAAGTCCAGTGACTGCGACCTGCATCAAACATTACATCGGCCATGGCCACGCGATCAACGAGCTCAAAGTCCATCCCAACGACCCGAATATTCTATTGTCGGCATCGAAGGATCACGCTCTGCGGCTTTGGAACATAAAATCGGACGTTTGCATAGCGATTTTCGGGGGCGTGGAGGGTCACCGGGACGAGGTATTGAGCGCCGATTTCGATATGAACGGTACTCGGATAATATCCTGCGGTATGGATCACGCCTTGAAATTATGGTCGCTCGACAAGCCCGACATGCAAGAAGCCATAAAACAATCGTATTTCTGTAACCCTGCGCGCAACAGTCGTCCCTTTGATTCGGTTCTACAACATTTCCCTGATTTCACGACGCGCGACGTTCATCGTAACTACGTCGACTGCGTCAAATGGTTCGGGGATTTCATCCTCAGTAAATCCTGCGAGAATTGCATCGTCTGCTGGAAACCAGGACGCCTCGAAGACTCGCAATTGAGAAGCGGCGAAACGAGCGCCACTATTTTGCATCGTTTTGAGTTTAAAGAGTGCGACATTTGGTTCGTTCGTTTTTCCACCGATTTTTGGCAAAGAACAATTGCTCTCGGCAACCAGGTCGGTCGTACTTATGTCTGGGACTTGGATGTCGATGAACCTGGACAAGCGCGTTGTTTCTCACTCCAGCATCCACGCTGCACCGCTCCCATAAGACAAACGAGCCTCAGCCGCGATGGCTCGGTTTTACTCTGCGTTTGTGACGATGCGACCGTCTGGAGATGGAATCGAGACCAATGACGTCGTCTCTTTAGTGCCATTTTTCTTTTATTCTTGTAACACTCGTGGAATGGACAAAAGTCAAGTTAATCGTTGGATCATAAACATTTTGCGTGAAACGAGTGAGTCGGTCGATCGTTTACGACCTAACCAAATGGAATTGTTCACTATTTCTCCGCCAACGTTTCGCAGTTGGTTAGGCAACGTCTTTTGTTTTTTCTATCGAACCTTTGACTACTTTGGTATCGGTAATTGAAAATGAACTGATTAAAATTACTACGTCAATGCCACGTAGCTTTTAGATAGCAATTGTCTATTCGTTTTTAATTTATCTGCGAAACTTGCGATTACTCTGTTAACGATACTGCCGCGGCAATTTGCACGGTTCGATCAAAGTATCACAGCGTCGAAATAATTGTCAACGAGGAAGGATCAACAGTTTTTATCGAGTAATTTCGGATCCTTAGGTATAGTTATTTTTACGTAATAAATATTCATATTTTTACTAAACTTCTTATTCAACGTAATTATTTTCTTTATAAAAAAAAAATGTCTCGAGTAACTTTCTAAAGGCAATGTTTGCTTGATTCCTTCTGCGTCGCGGAAGTCTCTGTTTCAGTATTGTTCGTGGTACGTGCTACCACTTGATCATTCCGACAAGGAAAAACCATTCGATCGATCGTTGGTTTGTTTTTCTTGAAATTCTATGGAAGCGTAATCGATGAAAGCGCGTCAGGGCTTTGTATGGCAATTTCTCTTTTCGACAACAACGTCTTGCTGTTTAAACGTTTAGCTCTTGGCGATACTCGCCAGCGCTGCTCCCAGAGCGGCGTCTCCCGATTGCCCCAACTCCAGAGGCAGCTTGAACCAGTGCGACACTTCTTTTTGCAGTACGGCGTTCCTCACGAGACCCGAACCGTTTCCAACGATTCGCTCGATCCCTTGTCTTTTCAATATTTCTTGCGGCATCATGCTGAAACCGAAGCAATGTCAATGATGTATATTCGTCGTCGATTAGAATGTGCAACTTTCGGTTTTCCTACATTTTAAGCACCTTCCCGAAAAAAGTGGATTCGCTCCTCAGCTATTGTCGCACTCGCGCAGCCGATTGAATGTCCGAATATCAGGAATTCAATGAATTTCATAGTGCCAGGATTATTGCGTTTGGGGTCACTCACTTGTGCAAATTTTTTATGATGCCTGAGCAAAGTGCTCGAAAGACATGGCCCAGTTGCAGCGTGTCCAAGGTTATGCCTGTTGCGCTGGCTGTCGCATCAGGTGCGTTACGTTCGCCTAACAAATGAGGCTGAATCTCCATTCCATTGGTAACACGATCCTCTTGACCAAGAGCGATCAATTTGTCCCATACTTTTGCTGTCGATCAATAATGAAGTGAAACGATTAATGTAACGTCAATATAAACGAGTTTTTGTACAGATTTCATCAGTTGTTTATTATTTGCCTTACATTGTGGAACTGAAAATCCAAGTTCCATCGTCCATTGCTGGAGAGTCTTAACAAACGTTGCCAAGTTGTTCCCTCCGTTCAGGGAAGCAGCTACAGCCAAGTATTTTCCCTCGAAATATGGAAAATACTCGATATTACTTGTCGCCGATTCATTACCGAGATGGAAAGTCGAGTCAACGTAAGCCAGTTGAGCTGAAGTCGAAATGTTCAATGCAGCTTCGTTTGGTCCTTTCAGCAATGCATAGACCGAACACTGTAGATCTCCTAAGGCCACTCCTGCAAGGAAAACAAAATGATGGTCAAATATTCTATTGGAGACGAAGTTGCTGCTCCGAACGAGCCAAATGAGGGCCAAAGTTTCGCGAAAGCTTCAGACACAGCATGTCAATCTGAAGAATTATAAAAAATAAAACTGTTACTTTTTTTCTAAATTGTTAGATGAATAATCACGTTTTCTTCAACGATTTTTAAGCTCGACCACTAATTTTCTGTTTTCATGGGACTCTCTGTGAATACTCCGAGGAAATTCTGTCTGAACTCCATCGTTTTGATTTCATGGCCAATTTTTTGGTAGACGAAAAAATATTTCGTACATAAATAGTTTTGGTTGTTTAGTTTCGAATTATTGAGAAGAATAGAAATTCTGTACCAACTGTTACTCCGGCGGGTATTCCGAACCATGTCTTGACCAATTTTCCAGCAACCTGGCCAGGTTTTAAAATGACATCAGGTAAAAGATGTACAGGGAATTCAGCGTTTGTTAAAGTTTCCAATTCCCAACGTGCCTCCTCAGGCATAAAGTATCCCCAGCTCGCAGCGTTCTGGGTGCTCATGATCACTCGATCGTTTCCGCATAATAATTTCACTACGAGATCCTGCACTGTACCACATCTCTCATATTTCTCAAGTTTTTGGGCTCTGCGATGAAAAGAAAAAGGAATAATATTGCAAACTTCAAATATGAACGATCAATTTTTCATCAGTCAAAGATTTTTTTTTTAAAAGCTCCTCTGAGCAATTTTCGTGTTGATTTCTTTTTCCTTCAGAAACTTGTAGAAATTGAAACAAAATCATATTTCGAATATTGGAAAAAATCCTGTCGTTTCGTCTCTTCAGATTTCAATGGTTCCGAGACAAACCTGTTTCTGGCGAACCAAAATAACGTTGCACATCCGTATCCCGTGTGAACCGGCAGATGGCTTTCGGATTGTGGCAAGGTTTGCAAAAACTTTGTATCGCAACGTCCGTCCTGCCACGTGTAAAGGTTTGAAACATTTTCCTTCTCGATTTCTAGCTTGAATGCAACGTCCTCTTTGCTGCTGGAATCACTATCCTTCCACAATGTTACACCATGCATTTGCCCACATATTCCAATATTGTCAACCTAATTGTTATACATAAATGAATATTTCGTGTTAATTAACGAGAATCAAGTACAAACAAATCAAATTTGTGTTTAATTTTCACGAAGAGCACATCAGTTTCCATTTGTCAGAATTTTACATTTTTCAACATCTCAAATGAAAATTGCAGACGAAGCTTCTTCGTGTCTATTTATAAGATTTTAGTTTAATTGCTTGAGGCGTTCTTGATGTACGACTATTTGATTTGTGCAAGGCCAAATCATACAGCTGCTTGCTATGAAACTTTCTCTCTGCCTGCGTTTACATTTATACCACTTAAAAATATCACTCAGAATTTCGGAATCGATCGATTTTTTCTCTTATAAACGGGAATTCAATTATCATTCTACAAAAGCGTTCTTTATCAATGAACAATTTTTAGATAATAAATTTGTAACTTACACAAATTAATTTTATCAACCACATCAATTGAAATATTTTCAACAATTTCTTCAACGTTATTTTTTTCCATTTGCGTCGTCTGATTAGGTGAATCCACTTTTGATCTGATAAATTCCCAGTTTTCGAATTCGTTGAACTTTCGTATTTATTGTTAGATTAACTTTGTTGTTGAAATTTCGTTGAGAAAAAAATGATTTTTTATTGTTTAAAATGATAAAGAACTTTACCTGGTGCAACAGATCTTTGGGCAGCCTGGACACACAGTTGTGAACGGCAGAAAGAATTTTCGGAACATCCTGCTTGTTTCCTTCGATTCCCAAGTCACTAGGGACATTGGCTTGCGTGTCCTTAGTTTGTTTTGCAACGATTTGTCGAGTTTCCTTGGAAAGAATGATGACTTTAACCGAAGTAGTCCCAAGGTCGATACCGAGGACGAATTTCTGTTGATGTTGTGACATGTTTGTTGAAATTTTTGAAGCAGGTACCACGTTTACTTGACGAGCTTCTCGTCGCTCAGGAGTTTGCTGCAGACTGCTTTTCTACTGTACAATTGACAGGAGAGAACAATCAACGCTTGTTAACGGATAATGATCCTATTACCTCATCAATCTCGAAGGGTATAATACAAACGTTGCAACAATCACGTACTCTCTAAGAACTATGACGGAGAGTTTGAATGAATAAATGATGATCGAAACTTTTCTGAGAATCGACTAAACGTCAAACTATTATTGGAGGGCAAAAGCGAATGCTTTGGCGGCAGTGCTGAGCGTGATACTAGCACATTTTTAGGGTTCAGGTGATCGTCTCTTAAACGGTCTATTCTCGGAGTTGCTCGATCACGTAAATATAAATGTAAGAACCACTGCTTCTACTAGTTCCAAACTGGTAAGGGATTCGATGACGTTACATGGCACGTTTCGCATCAAATCTATCGTTTCTTTTCGTATTTCTCAACCCGTTCAAATTTCATTTTTTCCCAATATATTCGAAATCGACAGGAATTTTGTATCGTTACCACCAAAACGTGTATCTGAATTCGAGAGCTCTGGTTAATTTAAAATCGATCCTACTAATCCGGAGCCCACTCAATCCGCGTCTGGCCGGCACTCCATAAAATTTTATCACAAACTGGGAAGTGACATTATGTAATATTTCATTTTATCAGGTTTATCGCAGTCCATTAGAAAAAATCGTTCCTTATCGTTTTCTTTTTGTTTTTCATATTTCAATTTTTTACGAGCATTCAATGTTTTCATTACTCGGAAGTACGTTGACTTACCAAATTTTCAGTTGAAGCTTTATCATGAACCACGAAATCTCATAATATGATGCAATTTTTATCAGTGAGTGATAATTCAAGAAAAAACTTACACCAGGAAAACCTCAGCGGTTGAAAAACGTTCGAAGAAAAGTCATTTACACTTTTGTATATTCGTTGATTTTTCGAGAACAACAATGCGTTTGCTCGTCGAGATTTTACACCGTTTAAGGAGCCAGAGATAACCAAGTTCAAAGTTCTATACTCCAAATAAAATAATCAACGTCATTCGTTATACACCGAGCCTTTTGTTCTGTTGCACGTTTAAAATTTCATGTTATGACCGGCGGCTTGCTCGAGATCGTAAATATTCATGGCTCGTTCAAAAAGTGATAGCGTGATCATGTTCGTATAGTGATTATCCCGCATGCACTCTGGCCTGCACGTGTGTACTATCAGCGCACTCTGCAGTAGCGAACGTACATTCGATGCATTCGCTGCACATCTATACACTCGCATGGATAGCCTTTGGATCGTGGTTACGGGTGATTCATCCGTATTGATTTGGTCAAACAGTTCGAGACGATTTCACAATACTTTGACGTTGAAAAAACCAGTTTTTTCAGTTCTGTGCTCCTGTGAATTTGGTGCAAGTGACAGAATGTTCGATTCTAATTTTTTCCTTTTAGCATCTGTTTCTTCTCTCGATTTCGAATGAAATTACTTTCTCATATATAATTTTGAGTGACGAGGACGTATGCGGAAAGTATGATCGCAAAGATATTGAGGTTTGCATCGCTGGAACGCAAAAGGTCTGTTTTTTGAGCGACCCCAAAACTCGTCTCTTTCGTTGATAAAACTCAATTCGCGTTACAAATCATGCAAGTTCGAGACTATGACAAAAAAAAATGAATCAATAAAATGTTTGTTTGTGTTTCAATGATGAAAATTTGTATTCCATTGACTATGGGGTATGAAATGTGATCGGAATTAGAATGAATAGTATTTACAGATTCGGCGTCGTTTATTCTTCCAGGCATTTACACAAAAGTATGGTTTCTTGCGGTTCCATCTATGGTGACGAAAATCCAGCGAATTACTTTAAAAGCCAGGATCCCAGTTGGTCTCCGGAGCAGTCTCGAAAACTCTGTAGCAGATGAGAGTATCGCCAGGTTCTATAGAAACAGTTGGGTCCTCAAACCTCACTCCGCATTCCACACCGTTTTTTATACTTTCCACTTCGGTCTTCAAGTGCCTCAGAGACGCTAGTTTCCCTGTAAATATTTGCTGATAAAACGCCAGCTCCCACGAGCAAGTAAAACTGATAAAATCCGAAGGCACCAACCTTGGTATATAATTCTATTGTCTCTTTTCAATTTGAACAAGGCCTGTTTTTTTAATAGACCTTCGGTACATCGACATCCTGCGACGTTCCACTTTTTCTTTTTCTCCGTAACAACGAATAATTGCAAAACGTTTGCTTTACCTAAAAACGAACGAAAATACATTTTCGTTAATTAATTACTTCGTTAATTAATCAAATAAATTTTGCGTGATCGAAAGACATTTCGGGATACTGTGCAAAAAATCATTTCTTACCCAATATTTCCTCGCTCGTGCCGGGGGGAAGTCGCTTGGTTATTTCTTCCTTAATATCGTCCACAAGCTTATAAATTATTTTGTGATGTCGGATAGGCACTTGATTATCTTCAGCCAGTGTAGCAGCGGTCGGGGTTTCATTCACATTGAAACAATACACGATTCCTGATAAGACAACCGGAAAGAAGTTTAAAATATTGAACAGAACGATATTGTTGAATAAAGAAACAAATAAAAATAATTTAAGTGATTTTTTACCCTCGAAAGCTTTGGCCAATTCCACTTCAGATTCTGTGAGTGGACCAACACCGTAGTGAACTATGTGGAGGCGACAACGATCCTCGTCGGTGTACGTGTCAAAAACATCGAGAATAGCTTCGACGGATCCTGCGACGTCTCCTTTCAGGACTATGTTGAGTTTTGGTACCCCATCGTCCTCTTGAACCTCTTTTTGCCTCGGTTCTGCTATCCGCGCTTTGTATCTGCCTAAAGTTCGTTTTTTCTCTAAACGAGCTTTGTACACCTAGGATATCGGAAAAATGCGTTATTTTCAAAAGAGGGTGTCTACACACAACAATGTTGCCATGTTAAAAGCATAGGAAACTTCGAAATGATTTAATGAAATTTGGTAAGTATCTTCTTTGGTATTAAATATGAATATACAATTTTTTCAAGATTTCTCTTCTACAAAGTTTTCGAGTAATTCAACACTACGGTTTACATGCACAAGCATAGGAATCAGATATATAAAGGTATATCTCTTGCATATTGTAAACTCCAATTATTCGACAACTACGTAGACGAAAAATTTGAAAAATATTGTGTCATCGTATTTGATTCTAAAGAATGTTAGCACCAAATTTTATCAAATTCTTATCAAATGGTCGTACATAGCCAATCTCCTTAATTACAAAACGACCAACTGAATGATTATTGTCGATTGACGGGGATTGTGTCTACGGACCTGTTGGTACTCAGCCTGTTTTTTCTCGATGACCTTCGCGTCTTCCAAGGCTCTTCGTTGCGCGTATTTGGATCCTCTGTGGTCCATAATCATGTGAGCTCTGCGCTCGTCTTCTACCTCCAAGATCTCGTCACCCGCAGCCGGTAATTCACGCCAACCGATTATTTGCACCGCGTCGGAAAGCTTTGCTTCGCTCAATGGTTGACCAGCGTGATCAAACATCGATCGAACTTTAGCCCATGCCAGTCCACTTACTGAAACGATTTTCGACATGTATTTTTTTTCAAATATAAAAAAGTTTTACTTTTCAGTGTAACGTGCGCAGTTCGAATCTTACCAAGAACCGCGCCTTTTTTTAGAGTCCCACGCTGTATGAGAATCGTGGCGAGTTTTCCTCGGCCAGGGTCCGTGCTTGCCTCTATGACGACGCCTTCTGTAAAGCCTGTAGGATCTCCCTTAAGGCCCATCAACTCGGCCTGCGTTGCGACAGTCTCGACGAGAACCGACAAGTTCGTACCATGCAAAGCGGATATATTAACGCATTGGACGTCACCGCCGAGTGCCTCAACTTGAATACCTTGCTGAGCTAACATCATTTGTGTTCTTTCCTGTCAAAGGATCAAGTGATTCCTCTTCTTCATTAACGGCTTTCACAAACTTTGATATCGTATGCAAAGGAAATTTCGTAACGTTTACCTACAATATCAGCAGCGGGCTTATCAATCTTGTTAATCGCAACGATCATAGGAACGTTCGCCTCTTTCGCCATTCGGATACTCTCCACAGTTTGTTCCATAACGCCATCGTCGGCAGCTACCACGAGAATCACGATGTCAGTCGCATTCGCCCCACGTTCTCGCATCGCCGTGAAAGCCGCGTGACCCGGAGTGTCCAGAAATGTCATCTTTTCACCACTGGCTAACGTTACTACCTCGTTCATGACAAAGTGTTTTTAAATTAACATCTTTCCGATTATCAAACTCAACCCTAGTGTACTATTAGTTGCACAATTCTGGTTGTTACTAGTCTGGGTCTTTGATACGCTGACAATGAGTTTTTCAAAGGATATATCCTGACTAGGCAATTTTAGCTCGGGTCCCATTGACCCGATGCCAAGAATCTCGAGTTAAAATTAGTGAATTCCATTTTCAAAATATACCATTGAAGGCTCCAATGTGTTGAGTGATTCCACCAAATTCCGATGCCACCACCGATGTGTTTCTCAAAGAATCGAGAAGAGTCGTTTTTCCATGATCCACGTGACCCATCACCGTCACCACGGGATGTCTCCGCACTAAAACCGCCGGATCTGGTGGTGGGCTTGAACAATCAATTCAACTGTTGAATCAGCTGGTTCACTCGGCACCCATTGCCAAAATACTAAGCTCTTGACGAGCCGAATATTCATTCCGTCAAAAGTTAATGAACCTACCGCTTTACGGCATCCTGTTCTTTCTCTATGGTTTTGGAATTGGTAGGTCTTGAAGCATTTCGAAATTTCAAGCCGAGCTTCCTCACTGTTTCGTACAGTACATATTGATTGTCTATAACTGTGTCGCTTTTGTAATGCGCAATGTCGGAATACGAAATCGCTTCCAAAATGTCCTCTACCGATCTAGCGGTAGCTTTTGCCAACTCTGCTACTGTCATGTTCCTCCAAACATCAACAACTGTGAATTTTGGTTTTGCTTTTGGTTTTGGCGCAAACGATATGAGCACCCGTTGTTTCTGTCCAACACAATTTTCAAAATATCAGTTTTTGTTAGACTTTTTTAGAAATTAATATTCGGAAGTATTTTACACACGAAAATTTACGTGAATATGAAATTTTTGTGACTTTCGATGTCAATAAGATTGTAAAGACCTTTAGACTCTCGTTGAAATATTGTGCAATTTTTATTCATTATTATGTTGTTGTTTGGTTTACACGTAAATATCAAATGATGACTTACCCGCTCTTCCGCAGTTTTCCTTTTTTTGAAGTGCACTGGTGTGGTGTGGTAACATTGGCACTCGATACATAATTTATGGCAAGCACTGATTCGTGTCACAGCGTATGGATCCAGCCCAAACATCCTCCTGAATTATGAACAACAAAACTCCTGTTAATAAATATTGAATCGACAGACAAACTGCAGGGCGAACGAAGAGGTTAGAATCGCTCAATCGTCAAATGTCAAGTGTTTCACAATGCCCACTGATTCCGAAGAAGTTATGAAATACTTGGTGCAAAACAAATTTGTCTTGACGTGGGAATTGTGTTTTATATAGACACTGGTAATCACCATTGTTTTAAACACGTTCGGACCAAGAACGCCGCCATTTTTCAATTTTATAATTCCTATTCGTGCACAAATTACGCAAATCGTATATAGTGGAGGGACAAACAGGGCCAACCCACTTTATCGTCCCCAACGGACCGGCAATGAGCAAACACTCGAGGTTTTCATTTTTCACTCCATTTTTTAATCCAACCTCAACTAACAAACGTTTTAAATTGAAATGAAATATGCGAAACGTCAGTATCGATCTTTTCGAAACATTTTAATGCGGAGTGTGCTTTTTAAAATTTGAATTGTACTGTCAGTCGAAAATTCAGATAACATTTCACTCGGTCGAGTTGACTGGATTCACGTTACACCTTTTGACCGCTACGAAAGCGTGGCATTCTACGTAAATATTCTTTTCCGAATTTCGTCCTACGTCAGATTCTAGCGGATGATCAGTTTGCAAACATACATAAATTGCTTTATAATTTTGACATTATTTCGTGGTGTACATCGGAAAATTGTTTTTTAAACATAACCTATCGAACGTGCCCAACAGAATGTTCGAATTGAAGATTTTCGGGGGCAGCAAAAGCAGTTCGACGATCCTCAGCCACGAACGAGGCCTCGAGTATGGAGAAATTTGTAAACAACTCGGAGACAAGGTACGTTTTGCGATCTTGTTTTTGTTTTCCTAGTCATAATTTCTACGTCTTTACATACATCCATTTTTCAATGAAATTGAAACAATAAAACTATTTGGTTTGGACGCGACGTTCGAACGATGAAATACGAGAATTAGTAACTTCGTTATTACGGTGGTAAAACGTCGGAATTTGAAATCTTTCGAACTACAAATGACCTAATTCGACCTGAGGGTTCCATTCAATTATTTTGAGGTTAAGGTTTCGATGTTATTGGTTAGAAAAAAAAGTTGACAAATCAAAATGAACATTTATGAATTTGTAATGTAGATTAATGGAGCAAATTGTTTTCCTGCAGGCTCTGGAAAGAGGGACATATTATATCGAGCAAAATGGTCGTTTGGTATCCGAGAATCACATTGGCTTGCTGGAGGGTAAAGCAACATTATTCCCAAGGATTTTGGGAGGAAAGGGTGGTTTTGGGTCGATGTTGAGAGCGATAGGTGCCCAAATAGAGAAAACAACCAATCGTGAAGCATGCAGAGACTTGAGCGGACGTCGTTTGCGCGACATAAACGAAGAAAAGAGGTTGAAGGCTTGGATCGAAAAGCAAGAGTCTCGGGAGGAGGAGGAAGTTGCACGAAAGAAAAGAAAGTTGGAAAAGCTGTGCGCCGTACCAAAACACGAATTTTCAGACAAAAAGTATGAAGCGGAACGTTCTGCCTTGACCGACAGAGCTGCAGATGCTTTGGAGGAAGGAATCAAAATGGCTGCGGCTGCAGCTGAAGCGGAAGAAGTGGAAAAACGAGCAAAGCTCGCGGCTAAAAAAGTAGGCAGGAAAACCATTCTGGATGACGAGTTTAATTCCGACGAGTTGGATAGTTCGGACGACAGCGATGATTCCGAAGATGCCAGTCCGCCAAAAAAACTCGCTACTCAGAAGAAAAACACCTCTTCGGAGTGCGGAGGGTCCAGCGACGAATCACATTCAGCCACAGCAGGCTCCAGCAGAAGTTCCGATGACAATTCAGAGTCAGCCAGCCTCGATGCACCACCGATTATTCCCAGTGCCCAAAAAAACTCTGCGAAACAGCTGACTGCTTGAAAATGCACACAGACCTCATTATTTATTCGAAATAAATTGTCAGAAGCAATCGTAACATATATTGTCGTTTGCAATAATATAAACTCAGAAATCTTGGCAATCGACTTGGTACACAAAAAATTGTTCACCAAATTTTCCAAACTACCTGGGAATTTTCCCAGAACTTTTTTGTCTGCGAAAAAATGGACAAAATACTAAAAATCTATTCTATATTCTTGTGTCTGTAAATTTGTTCTACACGACGGCAAAACTGGGGAAAATAAATATCTACGATATTCGAAAAAAGGCTCAGTTTTTGTATTTTCTTGTCCAATTGCTGAATGTTTCGTAAAAAAGTTCTATATCGTGGATTATTGCAATAAAAACAGGAGACAGCATGTTTCGGGAAAAACACTTCCTCTCTTTTCGACCTCCAAGGCTCGTATGAAAGACAAATCCAAAGATATTTTTCAAAAAGTAGCAAAAATTGAAAAATTTTCGTACAAGATCTGGAAAGTTCCATCGTTTCTTAAGAAGTTGAAAATAAAATATCAGTATTTCACACTAAACTCTTTTCAGTAGTTACAGAAAGATTACGAATTATAGAAAATTTAAAAAACGATTTGTGCCAGGGATTAACTTGCTTGGCCAGGAATTCCCCAAGATGTGGAAAATTTTGAATATACGGAGAACAAGAATAATAGTTTCGTGCGAATCATAGGCGAACGTTATTCGCGATAAAGAATAATTCAAGGAGAAACATAAATCGGCGATTTAACGATCACATGCAATCGGATTCGACGAGGAAAAGAGTTATGGCCCTCGGTCGCGTGCATTGTTCGTTTGTTACGGAGATAAGAATGAATATAGAGAACAAAAAATATGACGTTGTTGCGCACCAAGTATAATTTGTAGTCGAGGCCATACGAATTTTGTACTCCGTACCGAAAACAATATACGACGCTCATTTAAAAATTAATTTTTCGGATTAAAATGGAAAAGTTCATTTTTTTTTGCTTTCATTTATTGTTGAGCCTTTTCGTCGTTTCCCAATCACATGGTAAGCCCAATTCGATCGTTCCTTATTGGACAGCCAGTTTTAATAACACACCAGGCATTCCGCGATTTCTTTATTATCCCCATCTTTCCATTCGTCAGTAACAATTTTCACAAATCTGTACAAACTTACTTTCTGTCCAGTGTCTAAACGTATAATGAGTGTTTTATTTTTTATTTTTCGGAAATCCAATAAAAATAAACAAGTCCAAATAGTGAAACTTCTGAAAATTGTGTGAAATCTATTTTCCTTTTCGAAAAATAGTCTTTGACCGTAGTGTCGAAACAAGTCAGAAATAATTTTGAAAATATTCAAAAAGTGCGAAAATTTGTGAAAACTCGAAAAAAAATTCTTCATTTTCTGTTTTATTTACTCAATGACAAATTTTTTCGTTTAAAATTCGTTTTTTTTCCTCGCAATTCCAAATGAACTGTAAATCGAAACTGTAAACGAGGTTGGTGCCTTTACAGTTATGGTAACGAAGCATCCGAGCTGGATGTTATTGGACCACGACAAATGTGGAGATTCAGCCTCGGATCGTATAATAGGTGGTAAGAATGCATCGATGGGAGCGTATCCTTGGATAGCAAGAATCGCTTACGTCGATGGCGCGAAGGAAACGGCCTTGAAGCAACCAGAGACAGCTTACAGATGTGGTGGAACTCTCGTTAACAAGATGTACGTTGTAACCGCGGCTCATTGCGTCTCGAATCTACCTGGCAAGTAAATACAATACCATTTTTTAAATTACAATTATTACATCCGGAAGAATGCAAATTGGAAATAAACATCGCAATGTGTATCGTTAAGAAACAACGAAATCTTCAATTTTCTATTAAGGAGTTAACCACACACGGCGTTCGCCCTTGATTCACGCTTTTCTAAAAAAATTATCTACGACAAATTTCACCGAGGTCATTGACAAGCAAATCTGTTTATTTTGTGAGATTTTGAAAGCATCGACCATTTTGGGCTCATGAAATATTTTGACAGTGATTCTGGTTGCGTTTTTAATCGCGTTCGTCTAATGGATAATTAAATAAATAAATACAAAAGAAACGATCAAATTCACAGATACAGAGTGAGCGGAGTAAGACTCGGCGAGCATAATACACAAACGAATCCAGATTGCGAGCGTGGATTCTGCGCTGAACCCGTACAAGATTTCAAATCGCAGCAAATAGTCGTGCATCGTAAATACAACGATCCAATGTTTAAAAACGACATCGCAATCATAAGACTCGATCGTCCCGTTCGGTACAATGGTATGTATAAATCCAATTCTTGAATTTTGTGCAATTAATCGACATTTCTCGAGCATTTTTCATCGTTTGTTTGGAAATATCAAATAAACAGATTGGGTGAAACCGTTGTGCCTTCCGAGTGGCAAAATCCTCACCAAGGACTTCGTCAACAGTGTCGGGGAAGTTGCTGGTTGGGGAATTGTCGACATACGTGAGTAAAAAATGAATAATAATTAATCAAAATAAATAATATTTAAATTTGTTTCCGCGCGCGTCAGCTGCCACTTTCCATAAAATTCTTCGCGTACTAATTCCAAAAAAATTCCGAACAAAGTGCTGCGAAGGATCAATGAATATGTACAGAGAAAATTGGGAAAATATACAGCACCGTTTTAACAACAATAGCGAAATAATTAAGTGAGAAAAAGGGAACAAAATACAGAAGGCTATTTAATGGCTGTTTCCTCGTGAATTGCGTAGGTTACCCAAAATCGAGTGTTCTTCTGCAAACGATCAAGTTGCCTATAATTGCGAACCAAAAATGCGTGACCGCCTTTAGGCATCACGCGGTTGTTGGACCGGAGCAGATGTGCGTAGGTGGTAAGATCGGCTCTGACTCTTGCGGGGGTGACAGTGGAGGACCTTTAATGAAAGTCGAAGAGGGCGACTCGACTCCGAAGTACTATTTAATCGGTATTGTATCATTCGGTGCAAAACATTGTGGTGAAACATCTACACCGGCTGTTTACACCAGAATATCCAACTATATAATTTGGATATTGGATAACATTTCACCGTAAATCTCTTCGATTCCAGTTTCGAATTTCTTCTAATAAGTGTATTTTCGTAAATTTCTCCTGGACATTAACAAAGTCAAGCGATTTGAATGTTTGTGCAATAAATTCATTACCAAATTTTTCCAAACGTTTTTTATTCCATTACGTATGTTTAGTTTCATAATGATGGAGAATATTTATAGTTAGTGGCTAATAAAATGGAGCAGGGCTCACCTATTTTTGCATTGTCTTGAAATTTTTTTTTCTATTGACTGATAATTAAGTTCCAGGCTTAAAATTAAGGGTTTCTTTCAATGATAAAAACTGTTGTAATGCATCAACGAGGATTTATTCTTTTAAGGAGGTTGGCTACATACGACCATGTGATAAGAATTTCATAAAAATTGGTGGAAACATTCTTTATAATCAAATACGATGACAGTATTTTTTTCAAATTATTCGTCTGCATAGTTGTCGAATAATTGGAGTTTACAATATGCAAAAGATATACCTATATATAACTGATTCCTATGCTCATGCATGTAAACTCTAGTGTTCAATTACTCGAAAACTATGTGGGAGACAAATCTTTAAAAAATTGTATATTCACATTTAATACTAAAGAATATACTCACCAAATTCCATCAAATTCTAATCATTTCGAATTTCCCTATGCTCTTTACATGGCAACATTGTTGTGTATAGTTACCCTCCTTAAGGTGTGAAATAATATTTTTTTCAATGTTGAATGTTGATTAATATAAAGGAACTTTTCAGATAAAATGATCGAGACTTTGAAGGAGTTTTTTTTTGTCTCGACGTAGTTATTAATTAAGTTACGTGGGTGTAATGAGAATTGCTACACATGCATACAGAAACGTGTACGTATCGAAGAATATAAGGCACAGCGATACTCGGTGCACGATAATTAAAAGTTACGAGGTACGTTTTCGATATCGGATTCCTTCTTCACTGCCACGTCGCGTTACGCCGATGAGCGAACGCGAGAATCGAATGTGCATCACTCGAGAGTCTATTACCCGAAAGAGAAAGAGTGAGATAGCAGAAAAAAAAAAGAGAGAACCGGAGCACTCGCGATAGGGTGAATTTAAACGCGACGATAGAGCCCAGGTGCACCTTGTCCCGAAATTAATTGACGTATCGATCTGAGTAACTAAGAACGGGGCTTCGAGAATTCGATTAAGGCTTCGCACTCACTACTGTGGTTATATATTTTCATTAGTATTTTCTACATATATCTGCGTAATATAGAAACCGAGACACGCAACGTTTCGTTCATTACCTCGATCTGTACAACCTGGGCGTCTACAAATTCATCGACTTCACTTATTACGTTTTTCTGTTCCTGCGCGTAAACTATCGAATCAGGAACCTTTCTCCAGAATATCGATCGTTTCGTTACACCGGAAACGAAATTTTGTTGGAAAAGATCGATATTTCGTTCGATACGTTCGACTGAACGTTTTTTTGAATAATCCCAAAAGTTGTGTCATCGCAGGAAAAAATATTCTAGGATGTCTCTTCGGAAGTAAATTTTTGTCGTTCCAATCGTAAATTTTGCTGAAAATTCTATTTGAAGCCAAATATACTGCCAAAATATCGAAAACTTCGAAATTATCAAAAAATATTTAGTTCACGGTGTTGAACAAAATATCGACGAAATTGACAAAAAACTTTATTTCCAGTGTAGAGACTGCGTCAGTAAAAAAGTAGAAACTACGAAATTGTTGGTTAATTTCAAGATTGTAATTGTTGGAAATAGGCGCGAGTTCCAGAGTAAATTCAGAATTAATTTTCCTTTTGTTCCATCTCCAAAAAATGTGGTTACGAAGCGAGGAATTAATAAAGAGGAAAAAAAAAGTATTCGAACGGAAATGGGGAGATGCGTGCCGATTGGATGCTAAGAGAAGGAACGATGTGCTATCGCGGAAGAGGTGAAAAACGCGAACAACGGAGAAGAAACTCGAAAAGAAAGAAACTAAAAGAAAAAAGAAAATCCGAGAGTGCTGTGCGGCGGGTGGCACGAATGAGTGAAAAAAGATGAAAAAAAAAAAAAAATGTCGATGCCACACGCAGGCTTGTGCCAAGGCGTGTTTATAGTAATGAGGCTTGTCGTTATTTGTCCAGCGAGAAAGGGATTTATCGGCTGGCCGATACACCACAATTCCGTGAGATCTCGTTGGTCGATCTTGTTCGTTCTTCTCCCGCCGTGAGTTTCTGTCTTTCTCTCTGCTGTCCTCTGTCTTATATATTTAGCTTTTTTTTTCTCTCTACGCCAAACTTGTTCCTATATATGCCACTAAATATATTGAAACTCACTACCGAGCTAAGCGTGTGAAAACATTTATAGACGCACTTATATACATACTTATATATTTGTATACATTATTTGTAACTAAATAGCTACCAGATATTATCTGTTAGACATGAACGATTCGCGTTAGCTCAAAAAACAAGCAAAAAAGCGACCATTTCTCGCATATTTATTTGACTATTTCGCCAAAATCTCTCCTTTTCATTCCCCAGTATATTTTATCCAATAATCGAGCAGCAACGTTCCTCAAAATTCTCACGAAACAATTGTCATTCCTCGCAACGAAAAAAAAAATGTTTACCTCAATTTCAGAATTTTCTTTCATCTGTAGACTAGTTGCGATAAACTTATTCCTTCATGCTCGTTTCTTTGAAATCGGTCGAAATTGCGAAGAATTTTCGAAGTAATGAAAAATGACGATTTTTTTTTTCATTTGTTTCGTACTTGGCTGTATATAGTGCGGTGTTTATACACTTTCTATGCAGCTAAATGGTCACGACGGAAACTCTCGAACTGGCACGTCGGTGTCAACTTATTATATAATATGGAGAATATAGGAGAGAGAGGCACGATTTGATGACCGTCTTTAGCAGTATTATTGGCTTCCCAGATTTTAATATTATACATATAGTTGTGGAGGGAATGCCGAGGAGGGCCCATCACTCTCGTCTTTATTATACTTGCTTGCACGAGCGATTATCATAACTAGAGACCTCTTTGCTCTCATCTTTAGTCACGTTCGCGCGTTTTGCTGGGGTAAACAGGGCTTCGAGTATGAGAAACACGAGGGGCGGATGATTCTCAACCCCATATTCTCTGCAGTGTATTATATCGTCCATGTATGCATATATGTATATATATATCCGGAGGTTAATAAATACATACGTACGCGAGAGTGTATCGAGGGAAGTAAAGAGAAAAGCGCGAGAAACTTACCGGCGGTCAAGTGCGAAAATATAATGTACGTTCGATATATTATTATCCGGACTCTATACAGGCAACTTGACGTCGAAACGGTCAAAGCATTCGAAAAATTCGCCGAGTTCATGAAGTTCTGGTTTATGGCGGCGTTGAGAAATTCTGTGGCTTGATTCCCACAGGAAAATTTTTTCATTTGTTTTACATTTCTGTGTGTCTAAGAATTTCATTTTTTATATTTCCGGAATGGATAATAAACCATTGGAAATTTGCATCGTCGACGCACTCAGAAAATTCACTAGTGGATTGATAATTCAGATAAGTGCAAAGAGCGGATTGTCAAATCGAAATATTATTGAAAACGACGAGAACAAACGGTCGCCAGGCTCGCCATTCCGATGACAGCAAAAGTTGTAAATTTCGTGGATAATGAAAAATTGAAAAATTTCATGGAAAACATTTCTTTATGGAATTCGTGTCTGCAGAGTAAAAATAAGGAGCCACGTGTATGCGAGCCCAGGATACGTTATAGCAAAGTTCTCGAGCGCGTTTCGATCGGCGGTGCATTCTATAATGCGATCAACGAGCATAGCGCGAAAGTGGAGAAGAAGAGGGTCGGCGAGAGAGCCACGGAGGTCTTAAATCCCGTCTCGTAGGACTTTCCTCTCTTTTCTTCATCCTCACTCTCTCTCTCTCTCTCTCTCTCTTGCTTCCTCTTTCCCTGGCGAATCTATAGAGTCGAGGTTCGGAAGAGTTAGAGAAGGAGTGAGGGGCTCCGGCGGGGGGGATGTTCACGTCGTGCCCGGGCGCAATGTCCGCCAAGCTTGAAGAGGTTCGGGGAGGGGGGAAGGACAAACCAGCATCATCAAAGAGGCAATACATTATATTATGCCTCCACACATTACGTATATATGTGTATAGATATTAATGTATTGGTGAATGAAGTATGTGTACACACGTACGAACGTTGAGTTCAGCCGTTAAAAGCGCAATGTGCGAACTTGGCGTTTCGTGCCGGTGTATAAACGTATATATACATATGTGCGAGCGCGTCAATTTATTGGAGAATCAATTACTCGTTCCTATTGTTTATGATGGGGGACCCTAAGGGCCCAAAGGCCCTCTCTTTAAACTCCATATACTCTTCCAACCGCCGCACCTCAATTCTCTCTCCAGCTCTCTTTCTCCTTTTTTTCTATCTCGGAGCCAATCCATAAGGTAAAAGATCGTTTCTCGTGTGCTCTGCTTTTGCACACCCACCCGTAAGCACAAGGCGCACACTTCGATCGCCAACGAAAAAATTTGCAAATTAGCATCTCGCCTCCTCTTCTCACCTCTTCATATCTTCTTGACCGCGCGGTCCTAAAATCTCCTTACTCCCGAGATAAGTGGCTTTGGGAATTTTCGGGCTACCTCGTAAAAAAATAAAGCAAGAATACAGTTCGTAGGTCGCAATGAATCGTAATAGCTCTTTAAAGAAGCACCAATGTTCAATTGCAAGAAGTCCTGAACCCCTGGAGTACGAAAATTATTTTAAATCAATTTCCCAAGCAAACTTTTCCGATAGATGCAAATCGTCGAATGGAAATTGGAAAAATCGCGAAAAAATGAGATCCTTGGACCTGAATCCTTCATTTTTCTCTTCGATTCAAAGAACTGTGGAAAAATGTCAACCACGATGATGCAAAAAAAGAAAAAAACATTGAAAACACGATAATAAATGTTTTCTTACGAATCATCCGTCCTTTGCGAATGGGCTAAACAAAAGAATAAAATTTTCAACATTATTGTGGGTCACTGTGAATATATTCTATTTTTCGAGATATACAATCGTGTGGAAAAGATAAAATTCGAAAGATTCGAGCAGTATCTTCGCGTATATACATTAGACACACAGGCATCTACATATGCACATGCACGAGTGTCATTTCCACATGCGTAGAGTCAGGACGTTACATATATACGGACTTTATGCAGGAAGGCGCGCGCGCGATCATCCCAACAAGGAGAGTAAAAACGAGCGAGCGAGAAGAGGCGTATAGTTCATAAATACGCGACCGTTTGGCAGTAAATCTTGCTTGCCACCCTGGGAGAGAAAGAGAAAGAGGAGGAAAGAGAAGAGGAGAGAGCTCGCGGTGGTCCCGCACTCGTCCGCCACGGCGTTCATCCTCGTTGTTAATTGCCGTGTTTTAACACCTATCCGTACGATCGATCCTCGTGCCGACCAGAAGGAACCCTTGCACATCTTCTCACTCGGGACGATCGTGGCATGCTCCGCGGGCGTTTCTTTCTCTCTTTCTCCCGTTTTTTTTTCAGTTTTTCTATTCCCTTGCCTCCGCCTCGCCTTGTTCGCATATTCTATATGTATTTCAATATATATTTATGTACGCATACAGATATGGAATACATATACAGGTTTAATTGGTGTTTGAGTAATGAAAAAATTACCGAGTCGTAATTCAGCCAATAATGGAGGAGCTCTAGCTGCCGATATATGAGCAACTGCATATAATGTACGAAGCCCATGAATCAAAAATCATAAAAATTCATCTGTCACTTTTCAACGTTCGAAAAAAATTGAATCCTTAAGAAAAATTCCTTTTTTTCCACCGAAACGCCACACTGGAAATGAAATTTTGGTAAAAATCGTCGATATTTTGTTGAACACGGTGAACTAAATATTTTTTTATGATTTCAAAGTTTTCGTTATTTTGGCAGTATATTTGGTTTCTAATTGAATTTTCAGCAAAATTTACGATTGGAACGATAAAAATTTGCTTCCGCAGAGACTTTCTAGAATATTTATTGCTGCGATGACACAGTGCATGAAGTACGGGATGTTTCGATGTGCACAGGCTGCCAATAACAAAACAAGGAAGCACGGCTGATTTAGTTGAAAAAATCTGAGAGATCGCTTCGAAAAAAAAGGAAAGGGGAAAAAGTGCATCAGAATTCGACAGCAATGCTCCGTGTTGACTTTTACTCCGAAATATTGATCGCAGACGATTTCGTCTGGCAGATTGGAGCTTAATAATTCACGGAGAGAAATGCCGGGAAATTTATATCACATATTACTAGCCACCATAGTTTTCTGGTGACAGTGTCGTACCCTCTGAGAAATTTTAGCAAAAACATAGTAATTTTTATTCAAATTCTATCGGAAATAGCGGAAATTTGACATTTTTCGCCCAATTTTAGATGAAAAATTACTATGTATTTGCTAAAATTTATCAGAGCGTACGAAACTGTCACCAGAAAACTATGGAGCATAGTAATTTGTGATATAAACTTCCCCGCATTTCTCTCCGTGTTCTGATCAGTAATATGGACAACTATATTGGAATATTCATAGTCGTTTCGTAGTCGAATCTCATTCGCTGGTTAATTTAAACTGTTGGAAAGACAAAGACTTCTTTCCTATCTCTCTCTCTTCCTTTCGTTTTCTGCTGTCGCTGCAGATCACCTGAGGGCGTGAAAATATACGTACGAGGGATGCCCCCGCGCCAATACCGTTTTATTACAGCTCGCCATGCGTATAAACTAATGTCCGAATGTATACGCGCGTAGACGTACATAGTAAACATAGTTCTATTATACATTGCAGCGGAAATTCGAGAACAGACCCATGGCTGTGGACAACTGATGCAGAATGAGAATAAGGAAGGCTGGATGAGGGAAAAAATGAGAAAAAGGCAGAAAGAGTGAGTGAGAGAAAAGAGATATTGCACGATAAATCGTGCGAAAGAGGTTGAAAGACGTACAGAGAGAAATAGAGAGAGAGAAAGGGAGGAAAAAAGATCGTGAAAGAGAGACGCAGAAATTGCATATATAGAGAACGAGACGCATCGGTTCGGCTTGGAGTTGAGTTAGTTATTACAGAATCAATTACCAGTCTATATTTATAGTCGTAGTGGTGTAGTAGCGTGTTCTTTCGCTGGTTTGCCGTAAGCCCTTGGATATGCGTGCGTATTCATGCTTTACTAAACGAGAACCGAGAGAAATGCAACGACGCGCGAGCCAACGACAAAGATGCTAAGGGTTTTCTAGCCGGGCGTAGAACAAGAGAGAAAAAGAGAGAAGCTTATATTTTCTCGTTTGCGGGCGAGAAAACGCGTCCGAGATTTCATCGAGAGATACGACCGGAAATTCACGGCGTACTCTGTTCGCGTACATTCATGTATATGCTTGTATTCATGTAGACATCTATTCGTACATAGAATATATACATATGTATACACGCGTATCTATAGCGTTAAACATTCGTAACGTGCTACGCCCTCTATTCCAACACCCGTATATATATATATATATATATTTGACGTCGTTACAAATACACGTTCGTACTAAAATGTTCAACAGTATTTTCTATCCGCCCCGCGAAAAGGAGCGCAAGCTCGAGTACATCGACCCATAACGTTTGCCTCCTGACGCACCTCACCATTCCCAAGTATCCCTCGAAGCCCTCATTTACACGAGCCCGAAGAATGTTAAACTGACGAGAGATAAACTCGGCGCGTTTACGAAAACTCCTGATTCCTCGTAATCGCCACCCAATCCTCAAGATTAATCGATGAATTATGTAACTTGTGCTTCCATGAGAGAGCTTGAGAACACGACGACGGTTTTATATCTGCAGATCTGACTTTTAACGGTGTTAAGGAGGTTGGCTACATACGACCATATGATGAGAATTTAATAAAATTCCGTGATAACATTCTTTAGAATCAAATACGAAGACACTATTTTTTTCAAATTTTTCGTCTACATAGTTGTCGAATAATTTGAGTTTGAAATATACAAAAGATATATCTATATATATTGGATTCCTATGCTTATGCATGTAAACTCTAGTGTCTAATTACCCAAAAACTATGTGGAAGAAAAATCTTCAAAAAATTGTTTATTCATATTTAATACTAAAGAATATACTCACCAAATTCCATTAAATTCTAATCACTTCGAATTTCCCTATGCTTTTTACATGGCAACATTGTTGTGTGTAGTCACCCTCCTTGAGGTGTGAAAGAATATTTTTTTCAATGTTAAATGTTGATCAATATAAAGGAACTTTTCAGATAAAAATGATCGAGACTTTGAAGGAGTTTTGCTTGTCTCGACGTAGTTATTAATTAAGTTACGTATTTGATTTCTATGCTGATGCATCTAAACTCTAGTCTTCAATTACTCGGAAACTATGTAGAAGAAAAATCGTTAAAAATTTGTATACTCATATTTAATACTAAAGAAAATACTCACCAAATTTTATAAAATTCTGATCATTTCGAATTTTCCTATGCTATTAATATGGCAACATTATTGTAGCCGCCCCAGTGTGTAGCCACCCTCCTTAATTCATTGCTAGAGAAATCTCAATACACAATGTCGCTCAAACGTGTGAAAAGTTTTAGGAAAAGTGCGCAGTTCTATTCTTCAACCAAAGATCGCCAATGGCTCGGGTCAATTTGACCCCCTGAACAGAAATTGGCAGCTCGCGTGCAAGCCTTCGTACTATAATGAAATTTACTCGTGAATTAGGAAACTTCAGCTCCGGAAAATGCTTCGGAGAGTCTCACAGGAACAGGAACCGCATGCAGCGAGATATTCGAAGTTAAATAATGGGATTTGCACCACTTTTTTGATGGGTAGTGTAGACAATGGTAATGAGATGCACGAAGCTGCCTGGGTGATTACTCGACCACCACGGCCGCCCCCTGCGGTATCCACGCTGACATCATGGATCAGTAACATTGCGTAGAGTTCATAGATAATTGGACGAGACAAGATAATTATGTGTGTAGCTATTATCCAAATGGGGATGATGGAGCCCTTGACGTCGCGTGGCTGCACGCGCTCACGTTCGCCTCTTTTTCTTATTGTTGTTATTTTACACATGTCTCGACACATTCACTGTGAAATTACCCTGAGTCGTTTGCGCATGATGCTGCAGCAAATTCTTCGTTATTTCGGTCCATGAATGCACCGAAGTTTCTTCATGAATCAATTTTCTTCATGCCGATAAAAATAATACTGTAATTTTGCTGATATATTTATAAAGTACGTGAGGCCAGATTCGGGTGTTCATCTTGGTCGCGTCCGCCACGTGTTGTCCTACAGGACAACGCATCATCGGGGCTCCAAAATTCATGAGCTCTCTTCGTCCATATTCACACTGCAAACAAATTTTTGTTGGAAAAGATCGATATTTTGTTCGATATGTTCGACTAGACGTTTTTTTGACTAATCCCAAAAATTGTGTCATTGTAGCCAGAAATATTTTAGAAAATCTTTTCAGAAGCAAATATTTGTCGTTTCATAAATTTCGCTGACAATTCCGTTGGAAACCAAATACACTGCCAAAATAACGAAAATTTCGAAATTACCCATAAATATTTAGTTTATCGTCTTCAACAAAATATTGACGATTTTTAACAAAATTTTATTTCCAGTGCATCTTTACGCAATTTTCGAATTAGCTGAAATAATTTCGGTCTCAAAACGTTGGGAAACTCCGTCATCGTTTATATCTCTGATTTGGTGTTTCTTTTTGATTTCGAGGGAACGTTTAAATCTTTTATTTCGTTCACAACAGTTACTCGATATAGTCACAGCCTCCGGTCGAGATTATTTCAGTTCTGATTAGAAACGCAAAAAAGGTGACGATGGCAGAGGAAAAAAAAGGTTTGAAACGGGGTGTCCTAGAGGTAAGTACGCGTACATGTTAAAACGAAAAAGAAAATGAGGTCGAGGTGGTGAGCAGTCATGTATATACGTACAATTGATGGTGCGCGTCGGTTTGATGCAGAGCCAATTTTTTCTCGTAATCGATAGGCCTCCCTCGGTTCTCCTATTACCGAGAACCGAGAACAGGAGACCGATCTCGAAACGAGTCGTCGTTGACGTCGCCGTCGTCATCGTCATCGTGTGTACGTTTGCTCGTACGGTTAGCGAGCAAGTAGCTTAAGCGTGTATTATCCAAGAGTCTTTCGAGGAGCGCGAAACACATCGCGCCATCTTCCTCGTTCCGGTGTCGCGGTCAAGAACCATGAGAGAATGGACAATCGCGGTGGAATCCGTGCATGCACATCGGACGACGTTTTTTTCTTTCCCCAACAAACACGAAACAACGGATTCTGTTTTGGAATTTCAACATTTCTCTTTTCTTTATTCTCGAATTTGTACGAACCACGTTAAAAGAATTTTCTGCCAATTTTATGGTTTTATTCGTTTTTCTGTAACTTTCATAAACATTTAAAAAAAAAATNAGCAAGTAGCTTAAGCGTGTATTATCCAAGAGTCTTTCGAGGAGCGCGAAACACATCGCGCCATCTTCCTCGTTCCGGTGTCGCGGTCAAGAACCATGAGAGAATGGACAATCGCGGTGGAATCCGTGCATGCACATCGGACGACGTTTTTTTCTTTCCCCAACAAACACGAAACAACGGATTCTGTTTTGGAATTTCAACATTTCTCTTTTCTTTATTCTCGAATTTGTACGAACCACGTTGAAAGAATTTTCTGCCAATTTTATGGTTTCATTCGTTTTTCTGTAACTTTCATAAACATTAAAAAAAAAATCATAAAAATTTTGTGTGGAAAAGTTCGATACGTTCAACTAAACGTTTTTTTGAATAATCCCAAAAATTGTGTCATCGCAGCAAAAACTATTCTAGAAAGTCTCTCCGGAAGCAAATTGTTGTCGTTCCAATCGTAAATTTTGCAGACAATTCCATTAGAAACCAAATATACTGCCAGAATAACGAAAAATTGGAAATTGTCGAAAAATATTTAGTTCACCGTATTCGCCAAAATTTCGACGATTTTTAACAAAATTTCATTTCCAGTGGCAGTCTATTTGATTCCCGAATCAATTATTGGAACAATGTGTTGCTAAAGTTTGAGAAATGCATGAAAATATCCAGCACAGAGCCATTGGTTATTTCGCAAGGTTACATCGTGTAGTAAGAGAGACGCTAATGTTCCATCATCGTTATGAGAAACACGTGTTCGCGGCTTAGAGATTCGGAGAGAGCACGTGCGCGGTCCGGGGGAGCCGCGTGGCGAACGAAAACCGAGAGGAACTTCGGACCGAAGAGCCCTATCGATGTACACGAGGTGGTAGAAACAGCGGATGATTGTTTGTCAGATTCAACGAGATCTCATCATCTCTCTATTCTTATGGATGACATTCGATTATAATATTATATGTTTACCAGGATGATGGGAAACGTGGCGTTGAAATTCGCTGCGTTCCGAAAAAAAACGTTACAGCCCGTAGCATCGAAACGAGCGAGAAATATCTAATTTTTTTTTCAATGTGACGCGTTCGAAGTTTGAACGAGAATTTAGAAGCAAAAATCGAAAGGTTCGTACACGTTTTCTTCCTTTTTTATTACATGTCTAAGGGTTTTATGCGACAAACAGGCACTTGGGAGCAAGAGATCGAAATAGTTTATCTCGCTTTACGATGCAATTATTTCCAACGCGACGACGAAGGCGTCTTGAAGAGCTAATGCGGCTAAAAATAGGTCGTAAAAGTCTAGTGGGCTTTTAAATTTTCCATTTAAGTTCGTTAGTTCAACTGCAGGAGACGAATAAATGTACAGAAGCCCATTTTATATTCTTCATTATGACGATGTGCACAAAGTATATATCTGGTATGATAACGAGGGAACTGAAGATGTACGACGTGGCTTTAAATCTTACTCGATCGGATCATAAAATAACAATTTCAATTACCATAATCGTTTAATTCTAGTGCGCACGTGTTTTTTTTTTCTCACCGGAAGCAAAATCTACAAAAATCGAGTTGAAGGAGAATCGAGCATTATTTTTGTGCTTTGATGCTCTTCGATTAAACTTACATGATGGAAAAGCGATTACAGTTCGTTATCCTGCCTGCCCACCCCCTCACCCCGCGTCTTCTCGTCGAAGTGACTTCCTTTTCGTGATTTCGTGATTTCATCGTGTGTTTATTTTCATGATTTATTTGTTTGTCTTCATTTAAAGCGATGCATCGATTCTACAGGACTATGAAGTGGGGATTTTTCATATCGGCTGTCCAACTTCGTTAAATAATGATCCATCATATTTGTAAGTCTTCGTGCACCTTGCTCAACCGCATCAGAAAATTGAATTCTCGCTTTCTCTCCCTCTCGCTCGGTTGACTGATTTTTCTTTTATTTTAGCCTCGTACTCCGTTTCGATTTCGATCCACCTATTTGCGACTTTGTCTCTTTTTCTTTCTATTTCTTTGCGATGTGTCTATATCTGTAGTGTTTTGTTTTTTTGATGATAATGGCGTTGTCGAATTCGCAGTATATGCAGCGGAAAAGCCCACGAGCGTAACATCCCGACGCCAACTGCGCGTAAGTAAGGGACAAAAGCCGCGGGGGCAGTAACGGGGGATAGAAGAGCCCGCGCTCCGGTAAAGGGGTTCTCACGTTACGTTCCGTGCGGCCAGGTGTCAGATTACTACCCCTAGCCCCCTGTACTTCTCTCTCGCGTTCTTTCTCTCTTTTGCTCTCGCCTCGTCGGACCATCCGACCTCCCATGTTCTCCATCCACCTTTCTCGTTCACGCGTTTTCTCTTCTCTCCCTCTCTCTCTCTCTCTTACTCGCTCTCTCCCTCTTCTATCGCTTTTTTTCCCTCTCCGTAATTATCTCTACAAGTATTGTATAGAGATTAAAACATTCCATTATTTCCGGCGACGTTAAACTTTAAAAAATCAATTTCCTTTCCGCCAGAAATCGCGTAACTTTTACTTTCATTTTCCAAAATACACAGATATCAAAAGTCATGATAGAATCTTGCTGATAAGTTTTTCGACAATTACTCCAAATACTCCGAGTTCACTGTCAACTTTTTTGTTTCGTTTCCATTGATAAGAGTTTGGAGCAGGAAAAAAAAATCTTACAAATTTTCATTATTTCAAAGCGACAAATGAAACAATTGAAAGGTCAATTCGGTTTCTGGACTATAGGAAAACGCTGTCTCGTCGAAATGGTTTATAAATATTAATGAAAAAAAAATAGTCCGAGGATAAGTCTCTCCTTTACGAATCCGTGAGTAATTTCATCCCCCCAAACGATCACACACGCTGCCCATGAATGATAATTTCATCTCCATTGAAAAAAGATTAATAAGTTAAAAACAAAAAGAAGTTTAGAATAAAAGTACGTGAATGTAAGAAAAATGGATCAATACAGTTTCCGTGACGTTGTGGATTAAGTAACAGAGTTGCCACACACACAGGGCTCCAAGGTAAGGGGTAGGACGGGGGAGGAGGAGGCTGAAGAGAACTCGCGGACGGGTGGTAATTTAATACGGACGTAGGGACTAGAGACGACGGACCGCGGCGAGCTGCTCTTGCAGAATATGTACGCTGTACATAAATTATTATTATTCTTATATAGAAACGCACGCAGTATATATACATATATATTTATACGAGCATGAGATAGGAGGTCCATGAAAGGAGAAGGCAAAACGCATCAGAGACTTTTGTATGAAAAGTACACACGCACTTTTATTTATTATTATTACAGTAGCAGCTATATGCACGTTGCAGAATAACTGCACAGGTGTTTCTTCGTAAGATCGAAACTCGACTCACGATATCGACGTCATTATATCGACAAATGCGATTGAATTATTATGATTAGCCGTTAATGACATGAAATTTCTAAATTTTTGGGTGATCGTGATGAAATGAAATTATATTTTTTTTGTTATCGTGACATGAGCAACACCATGAATTTCCCATGGGAATAAAAAGTAAATTTCTAACGGAGGAAATATTGCAGGAAATTCTTGATTGGGAAAGTTCTACGAAAAATTATTTTCAATTTCTCGACAAGGAACGTCCCGATCGTCCAAGACCATGGAATGTATGGAATCCCATAGATTTGGCACTCGATCGAAAAGTCCTCTGAAGGATTCTCTCACATATGACTTGTTTATATTTTAATGTGTGTGTTTGTGTATATCGACACACTCATCAATTGATATATCGACAAACAGAGCGTTTGGTGTTTGCGGACGCAAGCGCATCGCGTATCCTGCAACTTCAGGGTGGCGTCACGCTCGAGACGCTTCCGGTGTTAAATTACCCCGAAGAGTCTGCCCGCACCCTCTTCGTCCACCTTCTTCACTCGCTTTTGCCAACGGCCATCACCAACACGCCTCAACCAAAGTGTGTCTCCTTCGTTCCTTGCCATTCTAATTTCATATATAGTCTTCACGTATTACATCATTTCGTGGATACAGAGTCTCTATACACACCATAGATATTCTACTTGACTCTGCAGGAAAATATTAAAAAATTTACATAATACCTGATGCAGCCAACAACGGGATTCCGATTGAATGAAACAAGAGAACAGACGTAAATCGAATTAAACTCAAAACTGTAATTCTCTCGAAACGTGAGAATATTTTTCGAATCTCTATGAAAACTCTACTACAAAATTGTGTCTGTGCCCTTTTTGCGCAAAAGCCACTGAATCAATTTTGATAAATTTTTCACAAGAATGAAGCTCATGAATAAGAATAGGATAATTTATTCTTTTTGTTAACCCAAACTGAAAAAACACATTTTTCTTCATATTTTCCATATTTAAGATGATGGAGCAGCTCACCTCGAATTTTCGAAATGAAAATTCTCCGTCGTCGTTTGACTAATCAGAAAAAGCCTCTNTCAGAAGAAGCCTCTGTCAGCGGACGCGGGACGATGGCAAAAATACGCTGGGTGGGGCTTTTTTTTTATTGGTGAAACCGTATCAAAAATATTCAATTTCGAAAATTCCAGCTATCTGCAGCTATCTCTCTCGCACTCACATGGGCGAGAAAGCGACTGCTCCATCACCTTAAGGTTCACAAGCAACTGAAAAATGGTAATAAATTTAAAAAAATCGCTAATTAACAATTCAAAGATAATTCGAAAACGAAGATAATGAGCTGAAGTTTGTGAAAAAAAAGTTATAGAATTTTTTGTAAAATCAAAGTTTGAAGATTTTTTTTTTTTGAATTTTTCATATAAAGCTAGCTGTGCTCTTTAGCGCCGACTATAGGTGTGCTGCGGGGCGAAGCTCGCAGGCATGGATAGTTTTTAAATAAAACTTGATCAGGTATTGGTCCGAGACTGCTTGAGTTTCTAGATCGCAAAATTTTATTTCTTGTCTAATCGAGATTATCCATTTATTGACGTAAATGAATATGCAGACTTATCAAGCACATTCATATTTACACAGAGATGATCAGAAGTGTGTACTCGATTAAGGGTTTGACGAAGACTTTATGTGACGATAATTATTATGCGGATAGCACGGGAGCGTGTTACGATTATTCCCAAGAGTCTATAAACTCGTGAGGCGGGGCTGACACATGTGGCATATAAAACATGGTTATAGGATGAGGGGTTTCGATAACGTAATTCCCATAGGCATATATGACTCCCCACGACCAACGAGTCTCCGCCAATCGCTAGGGAAAAGCTACGACAAGTGTCAACGAAGACTAAACTTAACGATCTTAATTTTTCAATTGTTCCCAAATTTACTTTCCCCCCTCCATTAACAAGTGACGAATAAAAATAAACGAAGTTGCCCAAGAAAAATGATCCCATCTTCGTTACTCCCAGTCGCTTCAACACAAAAAAAAACTCAATTAGTCTAATTAACAAAAATTTCGATCAATTAAATCTGCAGTCACGGAATTATTTTTCAAATTCCAACAAAGATTCGATTGCTTCGATCTCTTAGTTCGTTAGCTCGACTGTCGACACAAAATTCGTTTGTCAGGATTCACGTTTCGATCGCTTTTTTTTTAAATAAAACAAAAAACAGCAAAGTCGATCCTTCCATGTATACACGACCTTCCATCTGCTGTGGCAATCGATTTATTTTTATGCATCGACGCTATAAGGATTAAAATACGAAATGAAATTGATATTGCGGTAAATTTAGGGTGGATCGCTTTGCTTTGCGAATATATATACGAACGAGTTCATGGTTTCCATGGTCGCGACAATATATCGCGCATGTTTCATCGATCCTGGTGCCGTGTTTGGCATGGAAGGTTACACGACCGACCGAGAATTATGCGCGGACTATTGTGCGCGAATCAAATGATAGTTATTCACATTTAATCACGTGCACGTACACGTCCAATAAATCCCAAGCACAGATAGTAAATAACATAAAAATATAAGTATACAAAGTACGTGTGTAATACATAAAAATGCGGCATTGGTACCCAAATGAGATGATGAGCAACAACGAGGAATAATCACCTGCGGGGCCACACGACCAAATGGGAATGAAGGACCCGAGCGAACGTAGAAATGAATGACGGTTGTCGAAGCTTTTTGTTGCCATTCTTTCCATCCCATATGCCGTACGTTTCCGAGTCAAACGCGAGCACTGTACGAGAAGTAAACTCTCGTTAAGATTATTTTAAAACTCTTCTAGCAAGAAGCCTTACGTTTCTCTCGATCGTTTGCTTCGCAGTGAAAAGCAGTAACAACATTTATCTCGACTTCGACGAACCTTCGTCCACCGAACCATCTGTTTCGTCTCAGTTTTGTTCTTTCTCTGTCTTGCCCTTTGGAAATCCTCGCGTTACGAGAACACTATCATCGTAAGTCATTTCGGTAAGGATACTAGATCCGTTCTTAATAATTGGCACGTGATGACGCGTGTTTTATGAGCAAAGGATCTTTGAGGATACTTTACGAAATGTCCGACGCGTCAGTTATTTTTTCATGTATTAATAAATACGAGAGAAATTCCGGCGAGAGTGGCAAACAACGTGAGAGTCAATACAGTATAGTGTGCACTGTCGATATGAGTGCAAATTTGAGAAGTTTTCCCAGCATGGAGCAGAATCGAGTTGAAGGAATAATAATTTTGAATTCAATGATTTTTGCTGAAAAATAAAACGAGGTCATTCATCTTTGTTGCCTGATTAGCCAAAATGGAGATTATCTCGGGAATTGAAAGTTTTCACACGCATTAAAACGAATTCAGTGGATGAGTACCTTGCACGCTCGGCTCGCGATGATAGTTGTCGCGATCATTATATGCGGAGCAAGATGTTCCATAATAAAAATCAAACGTAACGCCCTGACATGAATGCGTATGCTTAACAACAAAAGAATTCATAGGTTGGTGTGCATCGAGATATATATATATATATGTATCCGAGGTACAATGTACAGGAGCAGGGACGAGAGAATGGGATGGTGGCCACGATGCAATTACCATGGCATTCAAACACTCTGCACGGGGTCTTTTTTTCTTTCCCTTTCTTGTTTCCTTTCCTCGGCCTATATGACGCAGCAATTCGAAGGAATTTCTGTATACTGTGCTGGTCGTAGGATTGTGAATGGTGGTCGTCCATATCTTCATGGAATAAAATGTACAAATGGGTCGGTAGTATATACGTTGGCAGCAGAGCTTGTACCCTCGGCGATGGCGCCTCGCCGAGAGTTTGGCGCAGAGCCCTCCATTTTTTCGATATTGCGTGGGACCACATATGCCTCAACACACATTCAAATGTTTTCATGCATACATGCATGACAAAGACGGGATATACCTGTACAGAGCCGAATGTAACGTCATTGCATTCGTCTTGAGCCCTGCTTCTCTATATATATTTTACGAGACCAAGAGCCCCCACAGCATGAGGCAAAATGTCCCTGCGGCGGGGCATGTACCTTTTCTCCGCTCGTTTATTTCGCTTCCCTTATTTCTCAATCATGAACACGTTGCTCTCTTTCTCTCTTAGGTGTACCGTTTTTACGGCAGCATTGTTGCCCATAAGTCCACCACATATTCACATGCCAACAGCTTTGCTGTATGAGCCAACGCAGTGAGTTGCTCCCCTCGACGACAAAGGAAATCAATGTTCCCGCTATATACACTACGAAAATCGCAGTGACCTCATGTCCATTTGCTCGCCCATTTGTTTTGGGGGAGGGTTCGTAAACAAGCTCCATACGGAAAATCGGAACTGTAACAACGTGGAACAAAACTAACGCGGTTTCTTATTATTCGGATGATGCGACAGCGTCGCGAATGAAGAATTGATCGACGACTTGGCTGCTGATCCGTTTTTCCTGTTGTCGCGTGAAGCATCCGGTTTATATATTCCGTCGCAGGATAATCACCGACGGAAGTGCGATTCTCTGATGGCCGTAGGGTCGGCGAAAGCGACCTGAACCAATCAATCGCGCTCTCGTTATACACGCGCAACCTCTAAATGCGCCCATCAAATTGTAGTCCGCGCGCCGTTG
The DNA here is from genome assembly GCA_037952995.1 of Hyposoter didymator. NCBI lineage: Eukaryota > Metazoa > Arthropoda > Insecta > Hymenoptera > Ichneumonidae > Hyposoter > Hyposoter didymator. Next base: position 838,396 of record JBAJMU010000003.1, read on the forward strand.
GAATTCTATTAAAAATTACCCACCAAACAGCAGCGAGAATTCGGAGGCCCGGTCGCTGGAAAGGAGGCCGTAACCAAGGGTCGAAAAAAGGATGAGACGGATACGTATACATGCTCAGAAAGACGCGTACCACACACGTGTGCAGAGGGAAAGAAATGAGAGAAAAAGGGACGAAGGCCCGAAAGCACATTGACATTATAGCGTGGACGCGTTCATGCCGTGTCCCATGTCAATCATAGAGAGTAGCACTGGTATACGGACCGTCGAGATGGGGCTCGCGTAAAACAAACGACTCGGTTGTTTGGCCGCGGCCCTTCTTTTTCCTCTCGTGTACGGGGGATGAGCATGCGAGGCAGACCTCCTCTCTCTCTGGGGAACACTCGCGGTTATACCTCGAAACTACCAAAGAATCTGGTCCGCTTGCATTATTTTAGGAGCTCGGAAGGAGCATGGCGAACCATCAGGCAAAGAGACAAACCGACGAGACGCGCTAGTATTTTTCTACGGACTTGTTGCTCTCGCCGCTCTTCCTCATAAGCCGCGTCTGTAAAAACAACCTCCGAGAAGAGTAGCAGCGGTTAATATGTGAGAATGTGAATGCGTGTTTAACATATTGAAGCTGGAGCCTTGAATATTTTAGTCCTTCGTTATGTGTATGGCGTTCCGATCAAGCTTCCTCGTAACGCTGCCCAAGATTCTGAAGGATCCTCATCAGGAAGCCAAACTTATTTCGGTAACATAATAATTGTTGAGCAGATGCGGAACTCGGAAGTCATCGCTTCATCGGACATGTGTGCAAATAATATTTTGACTCTGCCGTGGACAAATAGACCTACGACAACATTATATGCTCCAACGCAAAGATTTTTCTTCCTGCGGTATAATAAATGTTACGACTTCTGTTTTCCTTGTTATGGCTCAAAAAAAAACCTCCGGAGCGGATCTTCATGCACGAGGACGGTGCCACTTTTGCTGGTAATTTGAAAATCGAACTAGATCCCAATTTCTTACAACTCCCACTGGCCTCTGAGGGTCACCTTGATAATTGAGGGTTGAAAGTTGGAGAAATCTGGTCGAGTGTATGAACTTTGTGCCAAAATTTTATTGATCTGGCGTCTGAGCAGCCTAGAAATGTCAAACTAGCGTTTTCGTTAAAATGAAAATCGTACTGACGATCAAACTGAAAAGAACTTTACGCCATTTTTCCGATGCACCGAGACGACTCGTAGAACATTCATGAAGATGACGACACACCTATTGCCATACTCCAGGGATACGAGAATCTAAACCAAGTTCATTGATGACCCACGGTGTGAGTTAAAAAGATTCTAAAAAATAATTCATTCGCTAAAAACATATGGAACCAACATAATATTTCACGAGAACCCCCAAGCAGAGTTCAGGCCTCAGGGGTTTGCAGAGCTACTGCAGGGCTCCAGTAGAAGGGATGACTCTCGATGGTGTCTGTACGCGTTATCGTTCACTCCGTCTCTGTACATGAGGAAAAGAGCGCGAGGAAGGAACGTCAGAGCGACGAAAGGTATAGGCAAGAAAGGGGCGCTGTCGAGACCCTGCGAGTGCTGATGGTAGTGTGTCCCAGGCTCGTAGCAGGGGTGCGGATAATGAGACTCATTTGCATCGAGGGCGATAGAAAGAGAGGGCAAAGTAGAGGGTCGCGACGAGTTCTTAGTGGCGTATACGAGCGAGATATGGTGGCCGTAGCCACACCCACTGGCCAACGAGACTTCCTGCGGATCGTAGTCTCGCCCAGCATCCCGATCGGTGGTGGGGAGCAGAGATGAGCGACAAGAGGGGGACACTCCGCCTCTGGGCCTCCTAGGCATGGAAGTCCAGCCACCAGCCACGCGTGGATATTTCCATCTTTGTTGTGTATGTAGGAGGGACGCGAAGCTGCTGCGACGATGAGAAGGACGGAGAACGCGTGTCAGCGCGCGCCGCATGCGGCATCTCCTTCGGGGACGAAAACTACCGCCAGTCGTCTCGGATGCGCGCGTTGGTCAACATCTTTCGTGCCGAAAAACACACACACACACGTACACGATACGCACACGATAAAGTTTGCACTACGAATCGACAAATCTGCGATCGGATCGTTCAATTATTTTTTAAAGCAGCTCAATATTTACGGATCCATCTCCTTCTCACCGAGTCCATTGAAGCCAAGAATATTCATCATTTTGACCAATTTTTCAAGTCGATTTATGGCAGGGAGTGGTTAACGTACGAGCCGGAAGTGCGCGTGCAATAAAATTTGGTGATTGGAGTTTGATGATCGATCCTTTGGTTGTAAATTCCTAAAGACGACCAAGGGTCATGGACGACAATACCACCCACTGTATGAATCTGACGGACCTGTCGGGAATTATTGGCAAATGATTCTGATTCCCTGAAATTTCCGCAGTTGGAATGTCCAAAATTTCGGTATTTACCGTCTCGTTGAGTCAGCCGACTACCGCCGAGTCGTAATCGATGGAGGAAAGTTGGGCGGATTAGAACAGAGGAAACATCGAAATCCTGTAAACCTGGGTGCATGTTGCATGAGTGTTCTCTAGTGCGTGTGTGTGTGTACTCGGGTAGCGCGGGCGTTCTTCTTCTGAGGAGAAAAGCGTTGACGCTAATAATAGCGGCCGAGTGTGTCGAAGAGTGCGAGGGCACCCGGTTGCTCGTGAGTTCCGCGGGCGCGGGTAATAAAACTTGAGAAAAAAAGAAGAAAAGCCAGCAGGGAGAAAAAATAAAAGAGGCAAAGAGAGACGGGAGTTTAGTGATTGGGAGAGCGTACGAGAGGCCGCCGCGGCAGTAAAGACCAAGGAACAAGGACGGGAATAGGCGAGACTATAAATACGCGTGTCGAGCGAAAACTCTCGTGTCGGCGGTGGCCCGCGTGATCGAGTTGGCCGTGTACCTTCCTCTTTCTCCCTTTTTCTACCACGAAAATCCCGGAGTGTTTGGGATTAAGGCATATCCCCGTATATTGTGTCGCAAGCATGGAATGTCCATTGAGCGAGTGATACGAGATTCCTCGTCAACGGGACTCGCGAATCTCGCGATAAAGATTCGTCATAACTATCGGAGGAGTAACGGGACGCTCGAACGATCGCGCGCGATTCTCTCCATTCGGATACAATTTTTCTTTAACGCATGAGAAAGCGCAACATAATAGGCTGAGCTCTGCAGTGGGAGAGCGGATCGACTCAACGAAATAAAAACGATGCTGTGTTCTATGAGGAACATGAGATAAAATAAGAAAGCTCGAGTACGGTGAACAGACTGAAATCCCGCCGCTATAATCGGATAAAATGTGTAATAAGCCGCAACCACCATACCAGGTGTAACGCAAGACAATTAAGCGGACAAGTTGAAACGCTGGCGCGGCCTCGGTTCGCGACAGCGAGAAGAAGGAAGAAGGAGGCCTTCCCTGCTCGCCGTTTATATCTGTATGAACGAGCAAACGAATTTTTCAAGAGTCGAGTATACCACCGCGACCAAGTGCGTGCCAAGTGGTGAAAAATTCAACCGAGTGGAGTGAGTGGAACGAGGGATTACACATGTACAAAAATATATATATACCTTCGTATATGTATATTCGTGTGTGTTAGTGAGTTGTTTAAGCAGTGCTACGAAACGTATTGTGAACGCATATATATAGGAGTTGTGCATCCGCATACATACGAGCCAGTGCCGAGTTTTCATTCTTCTTTCCTATAAGACGCTTACTCTCGCGCCTCTTATACATTCATTTAATACCCGTGGCTACTCGTCGCGCTAAACAGTTGCCGCATACGTGAACATGCATTTGGAAAAACGAACGTAGAAGAGCGCCTATGGCACAGCATCAGTCGCCCTCGTCCAAAAATATCCCAATCGTTTCGCTCGCTCGCACGGACTTGGCCCACATACGGCTCTACGCTGTTTCTTCGTGAAACGAAACATACAAGGAAAAGAGAGAGAACAAGAAGACGAGAGAGCGAGAGAGTAAAAGAGCAATAACACGTACAACGCACATTATTCATGTACAAATGGACACTGAAAAGAGTGCGCCCTTCCGATGATCGAACGCCACGCATTACGTAAATATGCGCGGCTGAACAACGTCTCCGTCATGAGAATTCTATCGGTGACGTGTAGCCGATTAACGAGTATCAATCTACGGAGATGTGAGTTTCCGATTAAGAAATAAACGAGCGGGATCGATAAGCATTAAAAAATCATCAAGAGTCGGACTTTTTTGAGCTCCAAGCTCCGGGTCAACGAAAATTTTCAAGTGTGCTTTACTAAAATCTATAAAATCACTCATCCCGGGGGTTGGTTCACGGTGGAGGGTGGAGGAAACAATATTGTCGGGCCCGTAAGGGGTCACGTCGGCGATGCCGGCGATACCGGCGAACAGGTGATGATGGGCTACGGCGGTGCAGGTGCGGCTGGTAACGGAGGCGACGGCACCGGAATGGCACCGTCCACCGTTGGTGGTGGCGGTGGTGGACCAGCGAGCAACTCCATTGACGTCCTGGGTGGCTCTACCGGTGATTACAGCCCCCAGGGTACGCCGAACTCGTTGGTTGGGCACGCGACTGGATCCGTCGACGCAACGGGTCCCTACGGCCCACAACCTGGCTCCGCTCATACCACTTATAGTCCTCAGGACAGTCCCGCTAGTTCGGCAGGCGGAAATCATGCTGCCGTTGCTGCTAATGGACATTTGCCCACTTTCGGCTTTACCCAAGAGCAAGTCGCGTGCGTCTGCGAGGTAAGTTTTTTCACACCACCCGCTGCTTCATTCTCACTCGTCACTTTCATTCTTCATCGTATAATCATTTGTGCACACGTCTACACTTTGCCTTGCGGGTTTTTTAAACTATAAACCTTGTCTATCAATTCTGACTCACAAATTCCCAACGACCTTGGACTGCATGATGGAATTTATACTCCACAATATCCGGTTATCAGTTCCCATCGATAATTACCTTTTCAATGTTCGACTCGATGGTTCATTATCGTTAATTGCGAAAACTCTGGGGATTCCGGTGATCGGGAATTGCACATCCAATTAATAGACCTTTGCATCGGTGATCATAGCCTCGCATTTTTCGTATTTCATGTTTGTTCAATTGTTGACAACAAAAGGGGAGGGGAAAGAAACGCAAAAACTTTCGTAATATCTCTTGCGACTAGATTCAGACTCAGAAGATCGTGATTGAGCTTGATTTACGAGCCGAAAGTCGAGTGAGTAAGCGACGGTTAACTCACTATTTAACACACCCCATTTTCCTCGGTGATAAAGTTCCATCCAACGTCCCCTCGGAGGGCACAATCTTCCCCCCTTTTCACTGTATACGTCGGTACGCGTTTATAAATGTTCCGGCGGTTTCACGGTGGATTCTTCCAAGCTTTTTAGTTGTGAAAACTTGTTCCTTACTGCGAGGACCGTGTTCCTCAAAATAATTGCCGCAAATAGCGATTTGATGGGGAATAACATTTCGAATTATTGAATAATGAGAAAAAAACGGTTTTCCATCGAGTTTCTCCGAGCATCAAAACTTTTTATCGATCGATCGTTCTTCGCTCATCGACCTTTGCTTTTCTTTTTTTTTTTTTTGTTCACCCAATTTTTCAAAAGCCCGAATTGCAAGGCAAAACTACATCAAACCGGAAATCCTCACAATCGTGACGGAAGATCAGACTCTTGGTCCGCATCTACCGACCGTGGATAACGGCGTTAATAATATTCTTGCCTCGTTGATCATCCTAATCGTTAGAATCATCCAAAACCCATGAAATTGGACCAGAAATTAATTCTTTATTGGAATCATGGACAACTGTCACTTTCGTGTAAATTTGTTCAACAACGATAACCGTGCAATATTTTCCACGATCTAATTCAGTCAACATTCGACATAGAGCTTCATTCGTCATTTTCATGTGATTTGTTTGAATAATTTCATTAAAGTCGCACAATTGTCTATGTCGTGAAAAATGTATGTCAGCATGTCTGTTATAATTAATGAGCAAATGTATACATACGCGTTTTTGTCGTACGAGTTGGTGTTTTTATTGTTATTTTTGTGTTGTAATATCTCGTTGTCTCGCACGAAATTATCTCTCTTCTCTTTCTCTCCTTCGCTCTTTTTCGCGAATAAGGTTCCCCGCTAGTTGGTGCCGATTGAATCGAATTCATAGAGGCAATTGCGCGTAAATAAAGTGCCCAAGAGAATATTATACATCGCGCGGGGAAAAGATAATAAAGTTGTCAACTTAGTTCTCCGCGGGCGTATCGTCGTAAACGGATTCGCGCGCGTGGCTAGACGTCGTTCGCCGTTAGCTCGCGTTTCGTTTCCCCCTTTGGCACATACACCGCGATTGCTCCGCATTACTTTCGCGAAAGTACCTGTACGAAGATTATTGATTGTATCTCGCGGATCGCCTCGATGTGTGACTAATTATCGGGGCACACGAAACGCTTGTAAATTATAATTAAACGCGATTTAAATCGAGATATTTGTCAGCAGGAGCGAGTTGTTATTTCTCGGTCGACACGTAAGCGTCGTCAGTCTTTCGCGTGGACGTGGCGAACGGAAACGCTTGAAACGAGCTTCGGAACAGGACGACAATTTGCAACGATAATCCTTGACATCGAATGACGATAAAAACTTTGATTTTCGTCTGTTTTTCCAATCGTTCAAAAAATTAGTCTGGAAATACAGCGCGGCAGAGATTGTCCAATTTTTGCAGGATCTGCAGATCGATCTTTAGATAAAAGTTTAGTTTTCCTTGCGCATTATTTTTGAGAATCTTCGAAACGTTGTCACGAAGGATTACCGCGACTGATTGTCATCTCTCTTTTGAGGTCGCTGATTTTTGGAAAAAATATCCTTGTTTCTTTTCTCGTCGTAACAGTACTCACAGACCCGGAAAATGACGTCGAAAATTGTGGAAATCTTGATCGCCTTGCTGGCTCGAAAGTTTCGCGGTTGGCAAAATATCAAAATACCGTTTTGTCCGTAAATGAAATCGATGACGTTTACGTCCGGAGAGAAAATGCACTGTGCGCCAATGAGCGTCGAAAAAGTTTTCAAACAAAATTGCCGAGAAATCGTAATTTAAAGTTGACTCGATATCACGGGATCCTTGCAGGAGCTTCGGAGCTTTGTAAACCGAGTAACATGCCAGTGAATATTAAAAAAGGATCAGTAATGTACTCCGATTCTGAAGATTTTAGTTGTTGTCAAGGGCCTCGGGTAGATGAAAAGAAAAAAGAAAATAAATCTTAGAATAAGAGGATGAGAGACCGGGATGAGTTGTGCCGACTAACAGTGTGCCCCCCCTGTCTATCGTCTTCAAGGCGATGGTGTCGTCTGTTCAGGTACTCCAGCAGGCTGGCTCGGTCGAGAGGCTCAGTAGGTTCCTATGGTCGTTACCGGCGTGTGCGAAACTTCACAGGCACGAGAGTGTCCTCAAGGCTAAGGCTATCGTCGCTTTTCATCGATGCAATTTCAAGGAGCTCTACAAAATTCTCGAGAGTCATACATTCAGTCCGCACAATCATACGAAACTTCAGGCTCTGTGGCTCAAAGCGCACTACATCGAGGCCGAGAGACTACGCGGAAGATCACTCGGCGCCGTCGGTCAGTACAATCATAATTAATCAATCAAACTGCGTGTAATTAACGACCATAAAAAAAAACTCCATTTTTCATTCAAAAGATAAATAAAAAATCAATCACCTCGTCTCGACCATAATGTTCCAGGCAAATATCGTGTAAGACGAAAGTTCCCATTGCCCAGAACCATCTGGGACGGCGAAGAAACTTCCTACTGCTTCAAAGAAAAATCTCGAAGCGTTTTACGGAAATGGTACGTCGAGAATCCTTATCCGTCGCCTCGCGAGAAAAAGGAACTCGCCGAAAATACTGGCCTCACCACCACCCAAGTCAGCAATTGGTTCAAAAACAGAAGACAAAGGGACCGGGCTGCCGAACACAGGTCAGTTTATTTTCATCAATATTTCACAAATTCTGTCTCTTTATTCAAGGAAATTGCTAAGCCCGAAAATCGCTAACCATTGCGAGAACATTTATGTCGTGCGTTTTCCCAAAGTTGTTCGCTGTCTCAGCAGAATATTGAAAAATTTTCAAATTCTCGTGATTTGGTCGAAATTTGCGATTTTCGTTCCAATTTATATCCACGCAACGAGATCCTCAAACTTCCTATAGGAATCAAGCAATGCGAAGGTACTCGTGCGAAGAGAATATCAAACTGGGCCATACAGTCTATAAAACGCACATAATATACTGGCGAAATGATATTTTTATTCGCATCAGTAAGCTCGAATTATTTCTCGAGGAAATAGTGAAATATGTGAAGACGTGAGTTCAGGGGACATTGAATTGCGTTCGCGCCGACATAATCATCGTGCAGAGAGGTGTTTTGTGTTTCAAAGGAGGTTGTTGCCCCACATCCGAAATTAGATCGGAGCAGCGTGCTCCTCGGTCCAAACTCCGTAAACTTCCAAGTGAATTACACGGCTAGTATGTTCGTGTTGAATTGAAACAAAAAACAACAAAAAAAAACGAGTAAACTCTTGACGGTAATTTACGGTCAGGCACCATTTCCGGAGAAAATCTTTTCAAAATGAGTGGATATTGTTTTTTCTTTATTAATCGGCAATGATTGATGTTTCGGAATCGGTGACGATGACATTAGGAAAGAAGGACGACGAGGAAGCGTCACATAAATTTTATCTTTTTTTTTTTTAGTTTTTTCTTCTGTTTCGATAAACTTTTCATCGATCCAAATGATTTCTTGTTTTTTTTCCAATTGCCAGGACGATTGAGTCGTTCAGACCGATTCGAGAGCCAAGTTTCTTATTTTGCACAGTCAACCGTGACGTGTACGTTATCGGAACATGTTTCATTGCCTTTTTCTGAGAAAAAATAGCGAGCAATGAAATAGGTTATTGGTTGTTTTGTGGCTCGATGTCTGTGTCCCACGATACGTAATATTAATACCGCACTTATGAAGGGAAGTCTGGGTGATGCAGGGATAGGGAGAGTGGAGAAATGGAAAGAGCTTTAGGGCGGAAGATGTTCACCGCCGCCGCAGACTCGTCGCGGTTCGATCGCGTTCGCGAGAGTAGAGAGGAAGTGGGAAGCACCGCGTGTCTCACTCCCACACACATTTGTACACATTGATACACGCACATGAAGACGATGTGGGGAGAAGGGTATCGAATTTCTTATGGCTTCTGTGTATTCCCATAGCCGTGACGGAGCTGACTTGGAAACGTCCTGTTGGACGTTCTCGTCTCTCTACTCACTCTCTCTCGTCTCTCTGCTCACTCGAGTACTCCTTCGTGTACTTAATGTATACAAACACATAGACTTCATTGTCTATATACGCGATGATGTACACGCGAGCTTGGTATTTCATGGGGTCCCCTAACGAAAATTGCGGTATATTAATTACGGGAAATCCCACAAAGTTATTGATGGTGTCCCAACAGCACAAACCCTCCTCGTTTCATCGCAACGGGGTGTACGGACATCACAAGATTCGCGTTTGCAAACCCCTCCACCGTTTCCTTTCATTTTTCGGAATAAACGCGATTATTTCCAAACAGAATCAATTCCTGCAGCACCATAACGAGAACGCGAACCTGCTTTTCGCTAGAAATGATTTAGAAAAACTCGCTAATCGCGTCACTGCTGTTCGAACTTACGATTATTCGACAGCGATTACGTTAACACGCGTGTGTGTTTCCTAACAAAAATGAAGCGTCGCTAATCCCTCGAGAACGTTCAGTCGTTCGGATATTTCAATCGGATCTCCATTTACCACGAAAACATAAGTACTCACGCCCAGAACCCGAGACGCCCCCGTCCCAAGGGGCCAAATATAATATCACACAGCAGAAAGCACTACCACGCGTCGATAATAACGCGCGGTGACGAGATACCCCGGAGAATTGTCTACTCAATGAAACTTCGATGAGCCTCAATCAGCATCTAAATATTTGTAAGCGCTTCGCGGTTTTCACAGCTTGACGTATTATTCCATTTTTCACGCTTATAATTTTTATCCGGATCCCTCAATCGCGACGAGCTTCCGTCGTTAATTTTGATTTTAAGAAAATTCCATCACTCCTTGATTAACCAACTCAACGAGATCGAAGTTCAGCGATAAATCCGAAACTTTATGATCGACTTTGATTTCATGGAACACGCGAATGATCCATTGGAGATCGCAGGGAAGTCGTAAAAACTAAAATCAGAGCATGCACCGGGACACGAGAAAAGTTCTCATTCAATGATGCATAAGCTTTGCAATTTCTTTTTTCGATTCTCCGGATCGCCTTTGTGTCTCAGGAAACAAAGCAGACGTTATCAATTTTGTTCGTAATAAAGTAGAACGTTATTATTACTCCAGTTGATGCAACGCAGTTGCGAAACGTACACACATTTCTCTCTGTCGTTTACTAAACATTACGATAAGGGAGTAAGCTAACCTTGTCGTTGGCAGGAAGTTATCTTATCGAGACTCCATCCTCGCCTCGTGAGCAGGGCAGTCAGCATCGTTGCATAATAATTCTTCATTCTCTCGCTCATTCACTCTCTCGTTTGCACGCTCTTTGTCTCTTTGATGCCATTTCAAAGCCAAATCGTTAAGGGTTGTTTTGCTCGATGTTGACTCGATTAAAACAAACACGTGTCGCGATCTTCTCGAGCAGTCTGAGTAATGGAAAAATAAATAATGAGAATACGAATGAATCGCGGGTGTTCGGAGAATATGGCAATGGCAATCAGTCATTTCGATAGAATTCCAGAAACGAAGACGCAATTACTGACGATAATTGCACTTGTTGATTAGAATTTCACATTAAAAAATGAAGATTTTTATCGATTTCTCGATCATTCCCGATAAACACATCGTACTGAAGATGAAACTTTCTCAAAAAACGTCGATATTTTGTTCAACACGGTAAACTAAATGTTTTTGGACAATTTCAAAATTTTCGTAATTTTGACAATATTTTCGATTTCTAATGGATCTGTGAGCAAAATTTACGATTAGAATGACAAAAATTTGCTTTCGTCCAACGTTTCCAACAAAATATCGATCTTTTCGAACAAAATTTTCTTTTCAGTGCGCGCTCGTTCCCATCGGTTGATAAAAGTCGTGGAAAATGGTTGGAAATATCTCGTCACGGTCTCTGATCAGCATTGAATTTATATTTGACATTTCTTACGCGATTGAGTTATAGGAAAATACGTTCGTGGGTGTTTTCTCGAGGCTGCGTTTTTCCCCATCAAAGTGTAGAATAATATATCGCAAGCGAAGAGAAAGGGAGAAAGAAGAAATGAGAGGAAAATGAAGAAGAGATCGTCCCAGCCGCAGTAATGGCTTCTTCCATCTCGCTTGCCTTCCCCTCCTCGTGTCAACAAAACATTACGGTCGTTCGAAGCGAGAGAGGATGCCAACCCTCGCGCGAACCACCCTCTCACGTTGAATTCCCTTCGTGGGCGTGTGCTTTACTCTCGCCCGCATCCCTCTCGCGGTTGATATCTCCGTCAGCTACTACCACGTACTATATTGTCTAAAATACAGTTTTGTGTGGCTCGCTTTTTCATGGATATATATACGGTTGCCCAGCAACCCTCATCCTTCTCAAACACCGCAGATAAAAGGAAAAAGAAAAGGCGAAGAGGGACCGCAAGAGAAAAGAATAAGATCGCGGACGACGTGAGTTCTTCGCATCCACCCACAATAAAATTTATCCCAGTCCTCGCAAAGCTATTATATCCTTCACAATCTTTTTCCTTCTTTCTCTCATTATTTCTACTCACTATTATGGCAATTTTATGTCGTTCTCTCTGTACCTTTTTTCTCTAGAATATTTTCTCTCAACAACGTTCTCTCAACGCCACACGTTTTCGTGTCCTTCTGCTGTTCTGAGGAACATTTTTTCTCAGCAAATTCCAGCTTCCTTTCATGCACGTGGACGAGGAGCAATGGAAAATTATTTTCAGCGGTTCGATCAAGCCGAAACGAGCAGCCATTTTGGTCTTGAAAACTTCCACAAGGTTTCACGATCGTGATCGCGACGTGTGATTCCTCGCCAAAGGAAAAAGCCAAATTAGTGCATCCTGATCCACTAACGATCGAAAAAGTGGATCTTTCGAGAGAAAAAACATTTCCCATTGCTGGCAAGTTAATGATTCGACCTTGAAAACTTTTTCAATCGATTAAATTCACCTTGCTCCCCTTCTGTTCTGAATCAGACACGTAGTTTGTTACCATAGCGACGATAGTTGCAACCAGTTTGTTTGAAGGTCGTCTGGTTGCTCTACTTGACTCGAGGCTTCCTCTTCCCGATGCCCGTACGAAACGATCATCGATGCATTTCGAGAACTTTTCGTGTGCCCCCGACCCGCAATCCCTCGAATTCACATGCAAAAACTAATCAATCCAAGTTCTCAATTAGAATATAGAAATTTTTGCGAATTATCCAAATCCCAGAATGCGGATTTCAATTTACTTTTTCCCTTGAACTCGATTCAAGGAAAATTTCGATGGATTTCGTCTCGTAGGCTCCAGTAGGACCTCACGGTTTTCTATTCAGCGTTATCTTATGACTTCATAACGTGGAAGGGAATGCGTGACGTGATAGACGATACAAACGAGCGGATCTCGGAGTCTTTGCCCCGGCTTTTTGTTGCTGCATCGTGATGAGTTTGTTTGCAGCTGCAAAGAGCTTATCGGTAAAAGAGAAGCAATAGCGTGCGGCGCTGCTGAGAGTATATAAAAGGCGAGAAGTGTCGGAATGACGCACAAAAAAATAAATGGCGTCGTGCATTCTACAAAATGTAAACCCACTTTTCCATCACAAAGAGGAGCTTCGCGAAACGTTTGCAAATGTATAGGAAAAAGCGTGTCTTTTGTTTAGAACATCGTTACGTTCTCGCGATCGGAGTTTTTCTTTTTTCGGGGCGTGTAACGAGATAAAAAATATTGGGAACCGCAGAGCCACGGGTGGTTGGCTGGATATTGTGACTCGGAGTGGTTAGCGACGGCGCCCTAGCAGCTTGAGGAAAATCGAACATCGTGCCGAGGATATGGCTGCGCCAATATTGACTCTGGACGATAATAGGGTCGTGAGAGCTGCCGTTTTTGCATCATCCCTCGCTCTTCTGAAGGGTCGCGCTCTTCCTCTTTTCTCGAGGGTGGAAACCTCCTCGTCTAACATCACGACTTTTCCTACCGCACATTCTGTGTTCTCCAAGAGGGTGGGAATGCTTCGTTTATCTTCGCCTCCTGACTTTTATATATTGTGTGACCTGCACTTCCGTTGGCTAGTGCTTTTCCCTCTTTTCTCGTCGATAGAAATCTTTCCATTTTCCTCCATTACAACTTTCATCATACCCTTACGTTCCGAGAGGGTGACTTTCACCCTCTTTGCCCTACAGTACGATAGTTCCTTCTTAGTTCTCTTTACGACTTGTTTTACTACAACCTCCACTTCCCGAGAGTCTCTGCTTTTTTTTTTTAGCACAGAGCAGTTTCCTTCTGAATTCCATTTTTCCACTGCAGACTCTACGATTTGGAATTTGAAATTTTTGGCATGGCATTTTATTAAGGACTAGACTCGTAACGACATTATCGACACCGTTCGCTCCGCTGTAATTGCATTTTTAATTTTGGTAATTAGTTCCATTTTGTACTTTGGTTCAGATTGAAATGTCTCTCGTCAGCAAACTTGCCAATCCAGCATTTTATTACGACACCGGAATTTGCATCGTTGAAATGCAACGAAAAAAATTATCGTTATTGAAAATATTTTTCATTTTTGAAACGATTTCATTTTTTCTAGTAGATTCGGATTTTTAGGTTTATGCATTTGGCTGCAGCATGATATTTCATTCGATGAAGAAAACATTTTTTGTGAAGAATTATCTAGTTGAAATTTACACGTCAAATCCGAAGGGAATTGATTTTACGAGACTCGGTCGTTGGCGTTTCGGATGCTGACGTTTATCTTACAAACGTTGAGTAGCAAAATTTATTTATTCTCTTTGCAAGGGTTCGACAAGTGTTAATTAGAAGAAAAGAAAATAATCAACTAGGATTTGTAGACTGAGTGGGACGATCGTGTTTCGAGTTTGTACAATTTTTTTTTCTACCGATAACGTGAATGTTTTGGAAAATCTAAACTTTTATTTTGGGTTTTTGGAAGCTGGCGATTGCGCTTCGTATGATTTGTCCAGCTTTTAGACAAGATTTCCATTCCATTACGAATATATTAATGAAAAAATTATAGACGAAATATTGAAGAAGAAAAAACGTGCAAGGCAGGAGGCGGAGAACGTGTGTGTATCGGTCGATGCTACGCGATAATACATACGAGTCGGAACTCGGAACACACGTGACTTTGGTCTCGTTCCGATTGTAACCAGAGACTCGAGATCATTACGCGAAACAGACAACCGCCTCGACGTGGCGCGACGGTAAAATTTCGCTGAAAAGTCGAGATAACGCGAAGCAAGACGAAAAAGTCATTTCTCTGTCGTCTCTATCTCTCGATTCGTTTTTTTCATCATTCCTCGGGCAGCTTCTTCTTTTGGTCCGACGTGTATGTCGAAAAACATGCATCTGACTTCTCTTCATCGTGATGACTAACAGCTTACTCCGAGGCGAAGATCGGACTGAGAACCAACACGCGAAAAATACTTTCTTCCAGAAACTTTAGCACAATATTTTTTCCCTCGAAAGCCACCAACTTTTCCTACAATTTTTATACCATTCCCAAGAAATATTGGTTTTTTTTCGTCTATTCGACCGAGGATCATTTTCCGAAACAATCCATTTATTTGACGAACAATTTTCTCAACATTTTTCAAACTANCGGGCGCAACATAACCATTAATATTTCTCGTGGACATAAATTTATGATTTACTTCACAAGCATCTAATTTATTGTCGCGATCGTTGTCGACGAGTTACAACTATGTCTCGTCGCCTCGGAAAAATATCTCGGTTTCGTTCCATTCGTTAAGTATGCGAAAGATATATTTAACAGGTAATAGGGCATCGCGCGTATACGTTTTATGCTGCGTCACCGAAACCGATATATATGAGTAGAAAATAGAGAAAACTCTGTTGCTCCTGTTGGGATTATCTCATTCGCGTCAGTTTGACAGTTTTCTGTCAAACGTTCTCTATATTTCCATTGGAACGATGACATTGCCACGACGGTGAATAATGAATGACACAAGATTCTATAAAAACGATGAAAAGTCAACCCAAGATGATGAAAAAAAAAATTCAATAATCTAGAGACGAACAAGCTCACGTGGGAATTGAAGAAATAAAAAATTACTAATTTCTGTTGATAAAAATATGGCAAAAATGATGAAAATGTAAATGTCATATATAAAGATCGTTTGATATATTTTCTCACATATATGCACGGCATATGTACATCGTATATAGATAGAACATGGTAGAATTGTAAGAGATGACGCGGGGCGCGTCCGTGATGTATGCGAAAGGTATCGAGTTACACGCCAGCTCGTACGCGAGGCTTATGCACATAAATACGCGGTGGAGCATCAGCAGCAGCAGCAGCAACAGCAGCAGCAGAAAATAAGTGTAGCGCACACAGACTTCTCTCTATCGTGGTTCCTGATGCCGAGCCCGCCCTTCCACATATGTTTTTCCAGATATACATACGCGTTATGTGCGCGGATGCTGGAAGACGAATAACGAACTGTTGCATGCCACCCCGTGACCTCATGACGATCAGCCGAGTCGACGTGAGCTCTTCTTTTTCATTGCATATCGCAGCATTGACTGCCCGATTCTTTATTACCACCGGAATTCCTCACTTCCGGTTTTTTAACCTTACCATATGGTAAATGATGTTCGATCAATCGAATGACATCAAACTTGATCGCTGTGTTTCTTTTTTCAGTTCGGTACATTCGAATAAACGTTTTTTTGAATAATCCCAACAATTGTGTCATTGGAGCAAGAAACCGTGTAGAAAGTCTCTTCGGAAACAAATTTTTGTCGTTCCAATCGTAAATTTCGCTGACAATTCCGTTAGAAACCAAATTTACTGCCAAAAAAACGAAAATTTTGAAACCATCAAAAAATATTTAGTTAACCCTGTTCAACGAAATATCGACGATTTTTCACGAAATTTTACTTCCAGTACGTTTTCAAGACTTCATCAGAAACTTTCAAGTTCCTGAAAATGACTCGATTGTGTTGAAGAATTGAAAAAACTATTCGTTAAATCTACTTTACAGACGAGAGTCTGCCGCAGTTTTTTTTTCTGCTCAGGAATCGCTGGAGTGAGAGAGAGACTCGCCATCTCACAGCAGGGGTCAGAAAATACAAAAAAGTATAGACGCGAAGAATATACGGCGCGTGAAGGTGGACACGAGAGATGACGAATCAATGATTCTTGTCGTCTATCGATTATAATATTATACAACATACAACTGTAGTTATTACGGAAGCGTTAATGTTCCTCGTGCTGCTGCTCCGGGGGTCTCGAGACACACACGACTTTAACTTTCTTGTTTCTCTAGGGCTAAAGGCATGTGTAGCAGGTACGTCTGTATGCTTATCCTCGCAAGTTCACGGTAATCCGGATTAAAGAATTTCGAAACACCGAAAGCGTTTTAACACGATCGCGCCCCAAGAGGCTTTGGTTATAGACCGAGCTCGAGAGAGTCTGGTTAGTTCTTATCGTTTTTTTCCCTCTTCTCTTTCTCTCTCTTTTTCTTTCTGTAATTTGTATTTTTGAACGTGTTTTTTCAAGTGTGTACGTGGACCACGTACACACACCGGTTCCGACGTTGTTCAGACTGCGGGAGCAATACACATATCGAACACGATATTTTCGGAGCTACCGGTAGCTCCTGCTCGATCTCCACAGCTTCAACATCCATTTTTTATTTTCGTTGACGCTTGTCCTCTTTCAAGACGCTCAATGTTCATTATCACCCGGAGAAACCCATCCAAGAGAGCATCGACTTGTTTACAAATGTCTATAGAGAACGAGCTGGCCGTTTGAACAATTTTTTTTTCAAAACTTTAACTATTTGCATTTCTCGGAGTTCGAGAGATTTCCATTGAGCACTCATCGCGTGTAAATTCGGTACAAAAATAAAACGATTTGACGAATGAGTGATCGATGAGCCACGAAACAACTTTCAAATCCCGTATAATTTTCAACTGGCACAAATGTCTTCGCCATCAAATTATAACAGTAGCCGAAGCGTCCTCCGAAAAAAATGCGATTTTTCAAAAGTAACACGACTAGACGTAAGACGATAAAGGAAAAGGAACAATTGATTCGTGATGAGCAGCTCGTATATAGACAAGAAATAAACGAGCCCAGATCAGTGCTAGAAATTTGCCCCAAATTTTCGATTCACTGGTCATCGGAAGAGCGCGTTGAGGGAATGGAAAACGTTAGCGATGACAGCGTTACGGTTAGGCGTGTTTGTGTACAACAGAACGAGGAAAAACTACATTCTTCGGAGCCGAGAAAAATCCATGGCGGAAAAAGGTTCGAGCTTTTCGCTTCGGTTACCAAACAAAAGAGAAGGAGCGCGCGAAAAATGCCAAAAACGTGGATGCTTCTTGTATACCTAGTTAGTGTATAGGTCGGAGTAAATAATGACGTGTGAGTATATACATATATAGCCATGCTGCGCGGCTCATGTCAGTGCGAATGATGTGTAAACGTTTGAGGAGTCCTTCTCGTTTGGCCGCACGAAAAACAACCTCGACTCCATTATTTTAGGCCGGAAGATTCTCCTCCGCACCCTCTGCTCCCCTCCCTCATTATATCCTTATAGAATCAGCTGCCGAGTCGGCCGGATGAGCCACGTCTCTCTCACCTGCCGGACCACATATACACACGTTTTTCCCTACTCCTGTGAGTCCCGCCATAATCGCTAGGACCCCCCGAGAATTCAAACAGGGCTTTCTTTTTTCCTTTCGATACGTCTACGTCGATATCCATTCCCGGAAGTTCCGTCAATTGTCCAACCGTTATAACATTATGTTTCTCCGACTCGGTCGATCTCCACCGATGCTTTGTGTTTTATTTCAATCGAAATCAAATCATCCACGTCACAAAGACGTAAATTTATGATTTTATTGAAAATTTGTATATTTCTTGCTTATCATTCAAGTTTTTCGAGGTTTGCTGTTTTTATGGCTGTCTGGAAACAATTCCATATGACCCCATCCACGTTCCATCATAATCGTTTCGGTTTTTGTTTATTTTTCCATTTCCGATTCATTCAAAGAACACGAGTAACGACGATTCGTAATCCTTAACAGAGAAAATGCAACACCCGTTTGAAATTTTAGTAGCAGGAGCTCGTGTGGGACGTCCGAGTTCCGTCGTCGATTGTGCGGACGCGAGCAGCACGAGATGAGAACGCGCGGGATCTAATAATACGGTCTCGCGTTTCTAACGCGCGAGTGCGAGCCCTCTCGGTTCTTTTTGCTTCCGACCGACCTCCGAACGCAATCGGATCGCCCATTATACATCTGTATACATATATCTGCATATAGATACAAATATATGATGTTGATCGTGATCCGCTAGTCCGAGGAACTCTCTGGTTTCGTACCCATCCGTCGGTCCGGTCAACTTGGTATTAGTAAAAGATTAAGAGAGAACGAGAAGGAGCGAAAGGCAAAGAAAGATCGAGACAAAAATTAAAAGGCAGAGCGACGCAAGAGAGGGAAAATCGTAACACAGAAAGAAAGAGGAAGCGAGCAAAGATCGAGGGAGAGAGAGAGAGAGAGAGGGCAAGGAAAGGGATAAAAACAGCGCTGAGAATAGCGCATCCAAGTTTCGGATCTTCTCTTGGCTCGCTTTTCTACCAAAGCACATATCATACGCGCGTGTCGAGTGCCGCGATTATAAACACACGTGCCCACCCAAACGTATATAATTTCCGCTCAAATCTGACTCTTCCCTCAATCAATCGATACGATGTTATGAACGTTACACATGTTGACCTTTTCCGTGGACGAGAAAACCGGCGTAGACGTTTTCTATTATTCAGGGAAATTCGAGCCCTCGCACGGTCCAGGTATGCTTTCATCTCAAAAATATCGATGACAAGTATAAACAAAAATGGACCATCCAATCGAACAAAAAAAAGTGCCAATCGCTTGCATCTTTTTTTTGCCGATTGGAAATTCCCTAAATTTCTTTTCACTCTCTCGTTTTTAATTTTTCATCAAGTGATTCAATCATAAAGAAAATTTTTCGAAGGATTCATTATTTTTGTACAAAATTAAAAGTAAAATGTGATCGAAAATTGCTTTTTATTTCATCAGCAGTGTCGAACGCAGTCGCGCATACGAATGAACTACCGATTTTGTTCTATTGTTAGAAACAACGAACAAACGTTTATGTAAAAGTGTGTGTTCGTGTCTGTGTGTGGGGAGAACATTAGCGAGGTCGAAGATCGCGAGATGTTGCCTATTACAGGTCCGGAGATGGAAATTAGCATAATTCGTAATTTTATTTCCCGATAAATTAAGTATATATGCGCGACAGAGCGAGCAGCTCTCTCGAAGGGCAAGCAATGGAGGGGAAGGAGAGAAGGGGGATGCACGCACGCTCGTAGAGATGTTATCGCGGGACGAGGATCTCGCGGGATTCCGCTATAATCCAAGCGTCAAAGTTTATCGTCTCTTCTATATGAACACACAGACGCGGGGGAGAAACTGCCACGGATAAGATCTCGCTCGTATACAGCCACCCAAAATATTCAACCCTCTCTCTCTCTCTCTCGCTCTCACTTTTCTCGTTCCCTCTATTTCTCGATCTCGATCTCGACGAGGAACGAGTTAGTTTCGATTGACGCTAAATTTCACTCAATAACACAAATTGTCAAGCGCAAATATCTTTCGATATACTCCACGTAATTGACCCTAAATTTGTCTCAAGGATACTAATCGACTAGACTGGGAGGCCACTTATTCTACGCGACCTCGATTTAAGAAATGGAACATTTTTTTCGAGCGATCGAATTACCGGAGCTCGCGAGTATTGTAAGATCACGTGGGTTCGGATTAAAAAAAAAAATTCCCTCCAATTATTGCACGTCAAGGCATCGCATGATTTTGATCAAGTAATTGATACAGGTACGAAATATTTTGGGCACTTTTTCACGTAATTAGCTGATCCTCCGAGCGATACTGGGATTTCTACTGGACCCACCGATTTTTTCGCGGCTTGTCAGGTGTAAAAAAAATAATTACCCTCATTTAATTCGGGCATTTATTAAAATTTTTCCTAATTGCAAATTACTTCGAAAAGCAACTTTCTTTGACCCACGAGGGTAGAATTTTTACACTCTTCAGTCGATACCGAATTATTCGCAGAATCAAGAGAATAATTTCGCAACGTTTTTTGGTGATTCATTTGGCACGAATGATTCCATGGATGACTTTTGACATCACGGAATCGTCATTAAATCGACGAGAGGGTAAAAAAAATGGAATTCGAAGATTTCACACGCCAAGGAACGCGTATATAGGCCTCCGGTCGAGAATACACACGGAATTTCGTGCAACTCGCGACACTACCGAGCGACGTACCGGTTAATTTATGTACCGGGCGATTAATAAAATTCACGGGCGCTTCACCGATTGGAATCTCGGTCGTGCTAGTCGCGCGGGTCTTCCACATGCTTGTAGCTATGGACTGTTCACAGTTTTGTATATATACGCACAAACATACACACAAAATTATATCTGTATACAGAAATCTACAAATATATAAATAGTCAGGTTGAAATCTCGTTTTTCCTTCTCCTCATCCTCGTCTTCTTCTTCTTCTTCTTCTTCTTTCCTTTCGTTTCCCTTTATTTACCCATATCCATTTTATTTGGCCGTACATCGAAAGTCATCGTGAGTCTTTTTTTCATTTTTCTTCTACACCCTGCTATGTTTTCGTGTCTTTAAAAGCGTACGCTACGATCCCGCGATGTTGCGAAGCACGAGACGCGCAGACAATTTTCCGAAGTCACTGACGCGGTGCTTTGGGTTTGCGGAAAGAAGAAAATACACACAGAAAAATCGAATAATTGATTGTGAGCTGATCATTTTCGATCGCTCTCTCTCTATAAGGTTATAAAGATTTTAAAAAAATTAAATACGCAGCAGAGAAAAGATCTGACAACTCGAAAAGGCTCTGGGAAGAAAAAAAAAATTCGTATATAAATGTATAACCATATCTTGGACGCGTGCAAGAATTCTAATCAAAACGATGCTGATGTTCAACAATCATTCTCTCTCATCTCACGTGGCTTCTTCGATACGATCCCTTCTTTTTATTTTCATTGCTATCTCGCTCTCTCTCTTTCTCTCACTCGGTTTCTTTCGCGTCTTTCCGCTACTTCCAACTTGCTCTCTCACTCTCGCCTTCGTCCATTTCTCTCGTTCTTTCTCACTCGCCAAGAATCGTACGTCTCCGGGTCGGGATGTCCCGCCGAGGAGTGAAACACGGACAAATTTACTGCTCAGATGAGGACCGGATAAGAAATACCTGGTGGACACCTCGTTCGGGTTATATGGGCCCCCCGGATGCAACGGGTGGTACCAAAAACACCTCTCTCTCTTCTATTTTTCACCCTGCTCCCTCATTCTTCTTCGCGGTTCTCATCGAGAGATCCCTCTCTATCTCTAATACTCTTTTATTTTATTTTATTTTTCAATTTTTTCTGCCTTCTCGATTTTGTATCACGATCGCGCGACCGAATGTCTCGAGGGAATAATTCTTTTCGTCTTATTCGAGTGTGTCCTTCCTAACGGTAGTTGATTATCTTCTTTTGTTTTCTGTGGGCTTTTTATAAACGATTTCTTTCCTCTTTTTCCTCCTTCGCCGTTGTCCAAACTTTCTTCTACCGCAAACGATGGTTTTTTCTTTATTGCCAAGGGAATTCTACAGTTTCGCTCTCTCTCTCTCCCTGCTCATCCCCCTTTTTCGGAAAAGTTTGAATTACAATTACGCGATCAATGAAAAATTTGCATCGGGAAATTAACATCCAAATGAATCGTCACATGCTCGTCAGTGTGGAGTCTGCGTGTGAGAAAAGAAACGAGATTCCTCGAATTTTTTATTCGAGACAACGAAACAATGACGCCACACAGTTCACTTTACGGGGCAAGCGGAAAAAGTCCGATTTGTACAAAACACGTTGCATACGCAGGGTTAAAAAATGTGCATCGGGAGAATCTCGAATTCCTCTCGTTTCACTTCCACAGGTCAAAGAGAAAAAATATTGAAAAAGCAAAAAGAATCATGCCGTTGATTGTGTGGTGTGAGTATATTCGAGTCACGGGCACGTTATTAGTCCCGTCAGCGGTATGAGAGTATACAAGCGCATATATAAACCGAAACGTATGTGTGTTTGTGTACACGTAGTTGGGGTGCGATTCCAAACGACTTGTAAAACAAGCGGTTAACGATAGCCTCGCCTGACCGAGACGGCGAACGAGAATAAGGCGCGTGCTTGCTTCCTCACCAGCAGCCTCCACCCGAGGAGGTCCAACCTCGCGAAATTGAGTTTACGAGATGTCCAAAAGATATTCGTCCCTCACCGCCTCACCCTCGCATTCGTCCATCCTCAAATTATCAACGCGAATTATTCATACAGCTTTGTGTTTTTGTTACAAACGAGTACTAATTAATTTCCAATCGGATCGACTCACCGTACTGGCTGTCAGTTTACAATTTTAAAGAGTTTCCATAGTGATTGTAAGGAGGGGTGAGGTGGAAGGGAAATCTATTTTATTTCTGCAGGGTTCCAACTGCTGAACATGAAAGAGTTCCATGTTTCGTTACGGGCGATACAATTTGAAAAAATATAATTAGAATTTAATAAAATTTTGTGAATATATTCTTGAGTATTGAACATGACATTACAATTATTTTCAGATTTTTCTTCTAACCAGTGTTCGAGTAATTGAACATTGAAGTTCACGTGTATAAGCATAGCGTTTCTGTTTCAATGCTGAATTACTCGATAACTGGACAAATGAAAAATTTGAAAAAAATTGTGTTTTTGTACATGATGTTGAAGAACGTTATCACCAAATTTTATCAATTTCTCAATATTTAGACTTTCCGCTGGAAACTCCTTAATATCGAGACTCTCGAGTTCGTCGAACTATTTTCGAATGAAATTTTGTCATTCCTGTTTCTTTCCCTTCAACAACTCATCGAAATATCCACGACTCTCAATGCAATGGGATTGAATCGAAACTAAATAGTATATTACACTACAAGGGCAGAAAGTTTGGGATTCCTGCACTGCGCAACTTCATGCCCGAGGCGNTTTTCAGATTTTTCTTCTAACCAGTTTTCGAGTAATTGAACATTGAAGTTCACGTGTATAAGCATAGCGTTTCCATAAGTATATATTCCGGGCATAAGAATTCTGTTTCAATGCTGAATCACTCGATAACTGGACAAATGAAAAATTTGAAAAAAATTGTGTTTTTGTACTTGATGTTGAAGAACGTTATCACCAAATTTTATCAATTTCTCAATATTTAGACTTTCCCCCGGAAACTCCTTAATATCGAGACTCTCGAGTTCGTCGAACTATTTTCGAATGAAATTTTGTCATTCCTGTTTCTTTNCGAATGTCGCACTTTCTGCCTCGAAATCGATGCGGAAAGTACGTACTTTCGACCGAGGTATGGAGAAAATTTGTTTATTTTTCATTTACTCCGAAACCAACATTCATGTTAATTATCAAATATTTTTATTTTTGACTCTCCAACGTCGTCGATTAAACGTTTTTCGCGCTTGCTGGAATGGCGTCTCACAAGTTTGCTGTCTTTTCGTTGATTGCAGTGGTCAAAGAGAAGACAGAGGCCACGATACTGGTTTGGGAGATTCGGGCAGCGAGAGTGGCGAGGACACGAAGAGGAATTCGGTCCGGCAGCAACAATCGTCGTGTGCCGTTCAGCAGCAGCAACAACATCAGCAACAACAGCAACAGCAACAAGTCCAACAGCAGCAACGAATGATCGAGAGCCACCAGCAAGCTTCGAGCATGTATCAGCTGCCAGCACCCATCGCAGTCTCAAGCCCTCATTCCTATCATCAAAGCCACACGAGCTCGAGTCTCGGCCATTCGCACACTTCGGCTCACCATATGCAGCATCAACAACATCACGACACGAGTAGCGAGAGCGGCGATGACAAGAGAAACCTTCATCATCAGCTACAGCATCATCTTCAAGCTGGACACCCTTCCCATGGGCTTGTACACCCAACTGCGACTCTCCCACCACCTCCGCCTCCAAGTTGTGCTCAACAGAAAAGCCAACTCGATTACATGCAGTACTACAGTCCTCAGGTCAGTTTTTTAGTCATTTTCAATGACATTCGCTGCTTCAAAGTCTTTCCAACGATTTCACCGAATCGCAAACCATTTATTTCAACGAAAATCTCATTTCCCATGTCACTAAAGTCCATGGCTATGAAATCCCATAGATTTCAGAACCCAATTAAAAGTCTTTGGTTAACAAGGTCGCTTTCGATATTTTGCCAACAGGATTACTTGATAGGAACACCAACATCCGCTGATTTGCAAAAATCGCTACCCCACACAGCAACTTCGATGCAGATGGGAGCGATTGCACCATCGATGGGAGGTTTGAGTCCAATGGGTCCGACGACAATGTTGCCGAATTCGATGCAGGGCGTCAACACAATGAACACGATGTCGATGAACGTTGGCATGGGAATGGGTCCGTATCAGGGCATGGGGACAATGGGAATGACA
This sequence comes from Hyposoter didymator, assembly GCA_037952995.1. Lineage (NCBI taxonomy): Eukaryota > Metazoa > Arthropoda > Insecta > Hymenoptera > Ichneumonidae > Hyposoter > Hyposoter didymator. Next base: position 863,256 of record JBAJMU010000003.1, read on the forward strand.
AGCTCGCACGCGGGATACCACAGTGGCCTCGTTCTCGGTGATTACCATTCGTTGTGACCCTGGGCCCCGGGGAACCATCAAAGTAAACGTAACCAGGAGAAGACTTAGCTGCAGCTTCACTTGTGAATTACAGCCGAACTCAATGCGATCTAAATCGACGCTCATCATTCGGCTGTTTACGGTTATAACGATCGCGAGCCAATGCCAAATACTTTTAAAACAAAGAAAGCTAAAAAAACACTACAACACCCCTGCCGAAATGAGGTTCGAACGTGGTCTCTGTGTCCATGGGGCTTCCACATTCCGGTATCCGATCAATTGAAATATAATCTCATGCCGTCGAGTGACGCATACCGTGGGTCGGAAGAGTCATACGAGCGACTGACATCGCGGCACACTTCCGGCCTTCAATATCAAAAGACATGTCAGCATTTCCGAACTTGGCCCGAATAGCCAAGAAAATTGAATTTCGTTCAATGCACACAATTTTTCGTAAATTATGATTTTTCATCCGTTTTTGTTTTTTCCTTCCTTTCTCATTGACTGCCCAATCGCAGGCTAGCACACTCCCACACGGATATCGATTGTGACGTTTTTGAAGAGAGGTATGACGTTCGAGGGTCATCGTTATACACGAGAGGTCACAGCAAGGCTTATGGCACACGGAAAAGCAAAGAAAGAGAGCGTTGAATTTCGTAGATGTTGCAATTCTTCTCGTATATCAGGCTCTTGACCCTGCTCCTCGTGTCTTGTAAATATGTAGATATAGCTTACGAGAGAAAAATATTATTAGGTGTGCATACTTATCGCCCAACCAGACGCAAAAACGTTCAGGCTTACACGATGACATAAAACAAATAATCCAGCATCCATTACGACACGATGACATTTTATTCTGCGCTCTCCCTCACTTTCTCAATCTTTATCATTTCTCTCGGTCATTCAATGATCATTATCATCTCATTCTGATATATCTCGCGGAGTGATTAACTTTTGGCGCACACTGAGCTTCGTCGTCACATCGTGAATGGATAGAAATGAATCCACACCTAAGCGACGAAGGTAGAACAGGGTACCGAAAGTTTTTGGCAAATCAGCAGCGAATCCCTCATGTTCATTTAATTCTGTCAAATATTTTCTCCGATTGGATGCCCCGCATCAATTACGAATTGGGAAAGGAATACACCGAGTTCAATAAAATTTTACTGTACCCTTCGGTACTCGGCTTTGGCCGTGGAGAAAAATAAAATAAAAGAAGCGAAGGAAGAGAAGAGTGAGCAGAGAGAGTGATTAAAACTTTCGAAACAATTTTTCTTCACCTCGTGCTTGAGAATCTGAGGATCGATAATCGTATTTGAACCGCACCGAATGCACAGTCTTACGGTTCACCTTTGCCGCAACGTCCCAAGTCAATTGAAACAAACTAAAATACGAATTCGTTTGAAGCTCAAAATATTTGGTCAAAGTTTGAATTAAAGAGGAAAAAAGGATGAGTTTCGAATCGACATCCAGCTGCTTAAAATAATCGATAAAAGGTCAGATCGTGCCGTGAGCTCTTGAATGTTGTTACGATTCGGATATTTCGATGCCCGATGTAAATAGACAATAACGGGGCCGAAAAATCGAATCCGCGAGGATCGAAGCGCCAAGAAAAGGGAAGAAATGTGAGTGATGAAGAAAATATACTGTCAGAAACGTACAAACGTATGATACGAGGGAAGGTATCGCGAGTGGGCTGCGCTTTTGGTCCTCGCCGTTAGGACATTATATACTAATGCATAAATATACATATATAAATATAAATACATATATAATATATATTGTAAGTTTAATCGTTTCGCGAATCAAGATATAATATAAATATATAATACGCTGGGTAAATAAGGAACAAGAGTGTCTAAGTAAAGAGTCCTCGGGACTAAACAGGGTAGAAAGTTTCAAGGATCGAGCCGATTCGTTCCTGCCTATATATTAATATACGCGCACACATATATACACATATATATGTGTGTTAAAATGTATATATAGTCGCGCGCACCCCCGTACAAGCCGCGCTCGCAAAAGATTCCGTTTCGATTCACGCACAATGTACTTTTTGTTGTTGTTGATATTTCTTTTGTTTTTTCATTTTTTTTTTTTTTCTTTTGTATACGATGGAATAACGCGGCCAAATCGGCGACTCTATTATATTGCACGCAACATTCCGAAGATAAAGAGGACGAAGATAGAGACACAATCGAGGTTATTTAATTGAAATGGAGAATATTAGAGCCGCGGATCTCGCGACATATAAATATTGTAATTTAAATATTTAACGGAATCGAGATGGAGCGGCACAGCACGACGCATAATGATGATTTTAAGGTATTCGATCGCTATAACTTTATTTCATAATTTCAGCACAAAAGATTATCGAAAAGAAAGTATTTAATTTGTTTGAAATACACGCCAACTCGAGAGAATTAATCCGCGCGATCTTCGACGAAGTGGCTCGTTCGCCCAACAAACCAATCAACCAACAAATTTCAATGTGTATTATTATTATTGCCAACTCATTATTTCAATGACAACAAATATAATGGCGACTTATAAAAATGTAAAGAAAAATTCATTACAACCAGCAGTTTTATCCCACACGAGAGATTCAAACAACTTTCGCTATTCCAATAAGTTTCTTATACGTTCAATACTCGAAATAAGTCTTGCGAGGGAATCGAGCGGCACAATTCAACGGGGCGAGAACGAAGATATTACGTTGTAATGACAATTTAACGATATCAAAATAAAAAGAAAATATAATAAGGAACATCGAGTTTATATTTATTTTGTCATTCGATCATCGTTCCTCATTTTTAGCGGAGAAAATTCTCGAAAACCTTCCAATTATCGGGAGTCTCGGAGTCTGAAGATGCGACGTTCATTCGGAAAAACCAGTCATTCCCGAATTTATCCAAAGGTAAGTGTGAGCTTGGTAAAAAGTGTTTGAAAATCGATCCCAAAGGACCACGTATCCTCATCATCAGGGATATCAATTAATCTCGAGCCTCCGAACGCCAAGAGTTTGAACTTTTGATCGACGATATAAAACATTCTCCATCATTTCACTCGATTCCCTTCCCAAGCGAGTAGTTCGTCACATTTTTCCAGCAGATAAGATCGTGAGACGGGTACTTAACGTTATTCACGAGACTCGATCGCTCAGGATATGAATCAAAGTTTTTCTGAATTCCCCACCCACGGTAATTATCGCAGGGAACTTGTCGAGCTCACTAAATGAAAAAAAAAAAACACAATGTACCAACTGCGAGTATGTAGCATGGCCCGTTCCGAGATTTTTGGATTCGATCGTTCCGAGTGGCCTGCGTGAACAGAGCCTGCTGAAAAAGAGCATCTGGATCGACTCTATTATGAGCACGTTAGACAGCATCTCTTTTTTATTGTCCAAAGTCCATACCCGGACATATATTCCTATCTTATCCGGAGCGAGATCATCGCCGGGTTCGTGTCACACGTACATACGTACAAACACACACACAAACACACACAGACGAAAATCTCAATAGTTAGCCCGAGAATACGTGGAACAGCATGAAGAATACCTGGTCCTGTAACTCAAGCAGGAAACAGAAAATTCATTCTGAATGATGGGTCTTTCAGTCTCTTATAAAAATGTCCCCTCCTGAAAAATCTGTTCGTGTTATTATTTTCCAACATAATACTCGCAATCAGAAAATCCTTGGCGCATAAAGGGTGGCTTTGCCTGTCTAGTAGATTTTTTACACACAAAGTTTCTTTGGAGTGAGGTTCGAAGAATACGAAGAGTAACTAGGTCGTGAAACGTACTGAGAAGGAAAGGAAGAACGTCTTTATCAACTTTTTTCTACGATGCAGCGTTACAGAGACTTTTCATGAATCAGCACTGAGATATTTTGTTCGATACGTTCGACTAAACGTTTTTTTTANTCCCAAAAATGGTGTCATTGCTGCAAGAAATATTTTAGAAAGTTTCTTCTGAAGCTAATTTTTGACGTTCCACTTGGAATTTTCGCCGACAATTCTGTTGCAAAGTAAATATTCTGCCAGAATAACGAAAATTTCTAGATTTTCAAAAAAATATTTAGTTCTCCGTATTCAATAAAATATCGACGATTTTTAACAAAATTTCATTTCCAGTGAGTGGCAGAGTCTTTGGTCCTGGATTATAATAATGTTGGTCCTCTCACTTTCTTATATCGCAAACTTTGTTCGGGTGCTCCTGACTATCGTAAAACATCTAACGAAACGCACATCGAAAGGAAAAACTGATAAGGCGATTGTTTTAAATGAAAATTTTGTGATCCAAGTGTCTCCTCCATTTTCGAGCACGATTTTTCCGATCTCGTGTAAATTTGCAGAGTGTATAGATTTTGGAACGGAGAGCATGGAGTTGAAAGAGTCGATGGGTCTCGCGCGCCCGTTGTTTCGTTCAGGCGGAATAAGAGCAGTCGACACATGCTCATCGGGCTGTTGTAATTTCGTTTCTATTTAGGGGCCCGATCTTATGGGGCTGGTGATGATGGTTTGGTAGTATAGAGTGGCCAAAGGGCCCAGGGGGCCTCCGCTTCAGTGATTTTTCGTCAAGTAGCGTAGTAGCGCGCGAGCCATAGAGAATGAGATCGTAAAGTTAAGCCCCCGTGGACCCCACAGCGGGGTCCACTGAAGAGAGGAAGAGGCTGCGAGCGAGAAGCAGCGGAGAAAGACGAGAGAGAGAGAGAGAGAGTTCTTTTCGTTCACCTAACTCTCGCGGGGCAGTGAGATGAACGAGAAGACGCAAACGAGAGGGAAAATAAGGCCCAACGAGTCGAGATTATTGCCGATGCTCCTCCGAATTTCCGTCTCTCTTCACCTGCTCCGGTCGCCTATGTTATACGCTTGAATTTTTTTTATATGTCTATACACGCAACCCTCGTACGGTAGAGAAATAAAGAGCCTAGTCGGTTTCTCTATAACATACTACACGCGTTATTGGCTCAAGCCCCCTCTTATTCATCCCGGTATTATATATAGTGTAGGGTGAAAGGAGGAAGATATAGAGAGAAGAGAGAAAAGTCCTGCTGTCAAGTAGCATCTTGACACGGGACTCACAAAGCACATACTCGTCGCGGTGCATCACAGTGGCCTCTTCAACCTCGTCGTGCGGTAACGAGCTCGAAACTACTTCGTCGGAGATCACTTTTTACATGTATATCGAAAAGGATGAGTAGGCAAAAGCCCAAAGAATGAGTAAATATGTGCCTCCTTTTTCGGCAGCTCTTTCAACTCTATTCCATTCAATACAGTAGCGTTACTTTGTTTACAATACGTGTATAATATACAAAAGAGCGAAGAAAGTCAAAAACGATAAACGACTGCTCTGACTTTCAGGAATCGTTGAATGCATCCTTTCGGGGCTTATTCGCTCATGGGAATAAAGAATGAGTGCCTAAAATGCTTTTTGAACAAACAGACTTGGCAAAACTAAGGTTTGCCCTTGGGGGAGCCCGCAATTATCGTTTCGTACCTGCCAGACGCATATAATAATATTCGCGATCGTGTGGTTACTACTTATCGATTAATCGGCTCATTTATACACTGAAGATGCAATAACGAGGGTGTGCTCGGGCGTGACGCGTCGTTATCGTATGATTCGCGTAACTAACTCACGATAAACCCATTCGACTTGCTCCCTTCGGTCTGCGTCGTCGTATAATCGATGCACATTGCCGAGCATCTGCCAATTACCTATGGGGATTTCTCTACCAAGTCTCACGTGAGACGTACAAGGAAAAAACTGAGTAAAAACGATGAAAAAAAAAAAAACATTAAACGATCGAAAAGCTCTTCGAAAACTTTCAAATTTTGACATAATTCGCATAAAACCCCATAGCCCGTGCTTCAGTGGACGAGGAGTGTTCGGTGGAGCCGGCAATATGAAAAGAACGATACGTCATCATCGGTAATCGAGTGGCACGTGTTTATTTATGGCTCTCGATATACGCATTTATACGAACGTGTCGAAAAAGCCGATTGTACCTGCTGCTCTCGTCGACCCTTGACTTATACGAGGTGGCACGTGATCCCAAGTCGATAGAGTTCACCCTCATTCAGTGGCCACATGCATATCACTTTTTCTCCAATTTCTACACACGCCCGAAAAGTTTATTTCGAAGGAAATGAAAAATAAAAGATAAGCTCTCGCGTTATCGCGGTATCGCGTCGGGGGAATCTCCGTCTCATCAAGCCACACGAGACTTGTATATTATACATTATAGCACACAGCACCGAAGACCCTTTCGTTTGGGGCTCTGCTCGTGCATTGTTTACAAGCCTATCGACCCGAGTTACGAGTGTAAGGACGGTCAACGTTTGTGGAGGTTTTCGTTATACGAATATATCGGGTGGCCAGCTCGAAATTCAACCAACTTTATCAAACAATTAGCGAATATTATCTGCACCAATTAATCGACGTACGAAAACGACCTTCGACGAGCACAATTATTTTTTCCGGTTATTCCTGAAAATTTATCCAACCTCTCGTCTCCCAAATTGGCTGCATTTTCTATTCTGAAAAAACGAACCTTTTGCTCAAAAAATTCGAGACACCATCGCTTCCCGACCATTCGAGAGCCAATCACGTTTCTTTCGATACACACCAAGTTTTTCCTGGTTAAGCCCCTGGCAGCTTTCGAAGACCAACACCCTGTACGTATTTATATATTTGTATCCACGTATACGTGTGAGGTCGTATGCTCAAGAATATATATGTGGATAAGGACGGAAGGATGAACGGTTGTGGCCGGTGCCGAACGACTGGGGCCCCCCGAGTGATTTCGAGTCGAATATATTTATGACTCGACCGAGTGAAATTAATTTATACAGCCACACTGGCTGTCGGCGTTATTTATTCGTCGTACAGCCGCGATATCAGTCACTCTTCGCTGACCGCGTCGGTGTATATATACATGCTGAAAAAAAATCTATGAACTCTCGGGCATCTGGGATGATAGAAATTTTCTCGGAAATCAAAAAGTTGACCGATTTTTATCGAACTGTAATAAATTTTTGTTTTTTCTGTACTTGCATCTGTGAGATTTGTTTTTCGCAGATGCACACGTACGCCTAGGTATGCATTATTAAAAAAAAAACGTCCGCGTTGACTGTATGGACCGGTACGTGCGATACGAGGACGATGAGGAGAAAAATTGGCTCGCGCCACTCGGTGATCTCTCTCGCGCATCTTTCGGCCGTGCGGGGCGCGTTATGATTTGTGGAGGTCCAGATCCTGTTTGCCTGGAAGAGGAGAGCATCACCCACGCTTTCTAGGAACCTTCGCCGCGTGTCTCGGACCTTTCGCGTTTTTTCTCTTCTCTCCTTCCTTCTTCCCTTGTTCACTTTTTCTCCGTATAGGCAAATGTATGGACATGAGTACGCGTGTATGTGTGCATAGAGATAAATGTGTGTACGTAGTATTGTATATCGCAGGCTCATATGGCAGTGTGAGCGTGTGGCGATATGCTGGTGGGCCGTGGAGGTGCACGAGCACAGATCAGACATCGCGATTGCACCGGGGGTGTAATGGACGGACTAATTTGTGAAATTTAAATTCCAACCTCGAGGTTTTACCGGTAAAGGCGCGCGAGCGCACGCTTTCTCGTTGTAGCTTTACGCAGGAAAAACAAACCTGCTTATTTATTGGTTGTCTCTCATCATTTTCGTCCTGTCTCGTTATTGCCATGCGCGCGTGTACCGAACCCTGCAAACTAAATAATTTATCCCCCGCTCGATTGGCTTTGGCGCACAGGATCCTTTTGGAAGGGACTTTGCACGAGATTCCCGTTGCGTGATAGGGATGAGAAGACACGACAGGATTTCCGGATCGACTTGTTGATCCCGCGACAAAAAATAATCGAAGACGAAATCTCGCGCATTTTAAATGAAGCTACAAAAATGTCCATAAATTTTAGGATTTGCCATGATTTTGCATGGGCATGGAAGATCCGATCGAATAAATAATCCATCGGGAAAGAAAACTTGAGTTGCAGAATCCTGAACGATTCCGGGGCAAGCAAAAGAGCACTGCGCGCGCGGACTCGGTCGGAAATGAAGAGAATACGATCGTGACACACGGCCAGGCAGAAAAGGGCCACAAGGAACACACTAACAGCAGCATCACGCAAAAGCGAGACATCTATATACGGACTGCTGACGGATTAGAGGCGGCTTTTCTCTCGCGGGGCCCCCATTGTTGCCGGCATATAATACGGTTATGATTTAGTTTAGAAACGCGAGGATACGAGCGATTCGGAGCCATGCACACGGACCACTACATACGACTACATATCCCCGCGTATAACATCGTTGCTCATTCACCGTAAATTATATCTACTACTGCGTACCACCATGAGTATATGCTCTTGAATACCATATGTGTACACAAATATATAGATATGGGCGTCTGTGTGCTCGCGTGTACGAAAAAAAAAGTACAGCCGCTATAACGCAAAAGCGAGAAAGAGAAAGAGAGAGAGAGAGAGAGAGAGAGAGAGAGAGAGAG
>JBAJMU010000003.1:871841-888239 GCA_037952995.1 Hyposoter didymator
AGAGAGAGAGAGAGAGAGAGAGAGAGAGAGAGAGGTAGAGAAAAAAGAGAGATATGTACGGGGGGCCAGCAAGCATCAGCATCAGCATCAGCGAGAGCGGAGAGAGAAGGTGATGGAGACGCGGGGCCCGCCCGACGGGGCCTCTGGTGTCGAGTTACATGCGCTATATAGAGCCCCAACGAGGGCCCATCCACACGTCCCTTATATTCCCTCCCGCCCGCCACCGCCCTTCGCAGACCTTTCCAACGTTTCGCGCTCACTCTCCGCGCGCCGCGTATCTTCCTGGCGATGTACCACCAGCAGCATCGCGCTCTTATTCTTTTATACATTTATGTGTTAAAAATACATGCGATTACATACACATAGATATTTATTATGTACATATGCGTGCATACGTTGACATATACACGCGCGTACGCTCCATGGGACTTCCATATACGAATCGCTCGTTTGTATATCTCGGCCATTCGTAAATATAACTTTTGCCGTAACGCTAACCGCAAACAACGAACCTAACTAGATAACGCCATATTCCCTGGAATAAAACTTAATCGAGACCTCACTCCCTGTGGCTCGCACTTTTACATCTTTCTTTTGTCCTTATACCATAACGCGCCTTCGCGATAGCGCGAGAGGAACAATGGAATCTGATTAAATCGGAAGCAGATCGGTTTCCGGAACTCCCACGTGGCCTCCGTCTTTTTCAACAGATTTTCGGCGCTGTCACGATCTTTTCAAAGATATTCATGCCTCTGATATTCTGATATTGAATATCTGAAAGATATTCAAACGATGGCGTTTGAATTCGCCTATTCCTCCTGCTTCCATATGCACGCCTCGGAAATGCCATTTAATGAAATTCCACTAGTAAGCCAGTAATTAGATGTCGAAAAAATAATATTTGCGATTTGAGGAGCGCGCGGAGTTTATTGAAGAAACTCCTTAGAGCTTCATTATTGCGTTCACATTATTTAGTCCCATAAATTCAACATAGTTCCCATATAATATCGGTTTTACGATCTTCGATTACGAAGCCAGAGTAGATCGATTCAAGATTATCAAAGATTGTTTCGCTAACAACAAAAACATATACGAGCCTCCTTTATACGAATACACACACGTGCTTGTGAAATATTCATAATAGATGATAGCTATATAGCCTACGACTGGAGGAGTCGAAGTTCCGTCGAGGTGTCGCGTTACATACCCTCGAGATGCAGAAGCATCCGTATCAACTCAGCAGAAACGTTGCAACTTTCAGATCATCATCCGAGTGAGAGGGCAACTCGTAGTGTATAGTTTTTTTTTCTATCCAATCAGCGCGAAAGGTTCAAGGCGAAATGCTCACATCGTGTGAATGATTTTTCTCGCAATTTTTAGCACTAAGTATAGTAGAGCATTTGATTCGTACGAGAAAAAATACATTTCGAAATGCAATATTTCTGGAAAACGTACAAAGTTTCCACACTGAAAACAAAATTTTGTTGAAAAAGATCGATATTTTGTTTGATACGTTCAACTAAACGATTTTTTTTAATAATCCCAAAAATTGTGCCATCGCAGCAAGAAATATTCTAGAAAGTCTCTTCGGAAGCAAATTTTTGTCGTTCCACTCGTAAATTTCGCTGACNAATTTCGCTGGCAATTCCATTAGAAACCAAAAATACTGCCAGACAACGAAAATTTTGAAATTAGAAAAAAATATTTTGGTCACCGTGTTCAACAAAATATCGACGATTTTTAACAGAATTTCATTTCCAGTATGTTTCGTGAACTAAATTGATCCCTAGAGTTGAACAAGTTTATTCGAAACCGTAAAGAACTGTACGAATTATAGAAATTCCTTTGTAATCACTGGGAATTGTAGGAAAAAGTTTTTTCTCTGGCTACAGATGGAAAAGTGCATGAGTATGCACACGTTGCAACGGGGGGATGCAAAATTAGCGAGCGAAAGCTCGTACATCGTTCTGTACAAGAAGCTATAGAAACGCGTACAGCATACGTTTATACAGACACTCGCGGACACTCACGTATATATAAATGTGTACACGTTGAAATAACGTGAAAGTATTTGTAAGTGGTGGAAGTTCCGTAGGCGTCGGGATGCTTTATTATCGGGACTCTCGAACAAACTCCCCCGAGGGTCGGGGCTCTGGTGAACGCGATAAATTTATGGGGTAACGAGGTGGCTTCTCATCTGCCTGCTCCCTTCTCCACCGCACGTCGTTCGCCTACCATGGCGAATGAACTAAAACCCTTGTAGAGTATGTGTACCAGGACAAGCGTACTCATGCACTTACGTTTATACAAATATATATATCCATGTGTCTATCCACGTAAATAAATCTATACATACACACAAAAGTACATATGTTCGTTTTATTCGTGAGGGAATGAACGAGCAACTATTTACTAGTCGAATCCGTACACAGAGCATGCATACGTTCGACTTTACATTCGTATGAGTTTGTACGACTCGCGCGGATGTATTTTCGCAGGCTGGATTATTCTTCAGCATGCGATATGCGATAACGATCGAAAGGGGCATCGAGCTAAGGCGCCAACTAACTACCGCGATCGTATCAAAGATAAGGGAAGCTGAGCGGCAGTTCGTCGACGCGTTATAATACCTACGTGCCTATTACTCACCCTCTTTTTCTAACGTTGAATATATATGTCGGCCACGTATCGAGACAGGGGTTTCAAGTCAATGGAAAAATAGATTCGACGAGGGAGTGCGTCGCCTCTGACGTTTATGAATTGGATTCTTCCATCGTTTCTTTCTCGCTCTCTCCCTGCTTTCGTCGCTCACACTTTTCTCTCTTTTCCTCAGAGAACCCTGCTCCGTCTATATACACGTATTTAAACCCGTAACACCCCGCAAAGTGCTCGCTCGACGTTCTCCTAAGACCGCACGCATTTTTCACGCTTACTCTCTCGCTCCGTCCCCCGAGGGCCACCGCCAAATAAAAAGAGAGCCTTTTCTCGGGCTTGGACCAATAACCAAACCGCGTACTCGACTCTTGCTCTCGAAGGACTCTCCGAAAGGATCGTGCATCGTATTGTTGCTTGAGCGAAGGCTCTCCGAATCGATCCCACCTCCACATCTCCTTTACCGATATTTTCATCGCAATACGAGCTGCTGCTCGTGAACATGAAATCTCTAGTTGTCTCTCAATTTAAAAATGACCTCATTCCACGGAATATCTCATTTTCCCACCCCATTCCATTGATTCTATGCAAAATGTTATGCAGTTTGTAAAAATACATCACGGATGGTAAATATCTATACGGAAAGTACGGCAGTTAGAATAATCGATACTTTTCTTCCTCTAGCGTGACGACCCCGAATGAATTTTAATTCCTTCCATCCGACGGCACACTGGAAATAAAATTTTGTTAAAAATCGTCGATATTTTGTTGGACACACTAAACTAAATATTCTTAGATAATTTCAAAAATTTTGTTTTTTTTTGGCAGTATTTGGTTTCTAACGGAATAGTCAGCGAAATTTTCGATTCGAACGACTAAAATTTTCTGATGAAGAGACTTTTAACAAGATTTCTTGCTGTAATGACACAATTTTTGGGATTATTCAAAAAAAACGTTTAGTCGAACGTATCCAACAAAATATCGATCTTGTTCGACAAAATTTTGCTGTGCAGAGAAAACTACAGTATCCCCGAAAACTTTCAAGTCCGCTACTCAATTTTCATTATTTTTTTGTCGATTATTTTGTTAACGATTTATAGGAAAATTTTTAATCCCAGAAATATTTCCGAAAGCGAAAAAATCAACAGTTTTGCGAATATTCGTGGATATATGGATTTGAATTTATGGACAGAAACAGCTTCTGTGTGCGCATACGTAAAAATATATGAGTCCGCTCCTCCATAGTACGTATTACCTATGCTGCTCGCGGTGATACAGACAAGACCTGTCAGGGGACTCGAGAGGGGAACAACGACGAACAGTGTGATTGGTCGGTTGCTCCGACCAATCGGAGCAGGTACGTACCTCCTCGTGGTTGTCGGTGATTGTGGTGGTGGAATGATCCCTTGGTTGAGCCATTAGACAACCCCCGTGCTATATTCCGAGGGGTTGGGAGTTGTAAACGCGTTCGACGACTACGTATACACGTTTGCTGTACCACCTACTACAAAAGCTCTTTGCTCTGAACACTTCGAACTAGCCAGTAAATCAATTTTCTCGCAATTTTCATATTCATGTGATTTTTTTTTTTTTTTTACAATCACTGGCAGGCAGTCAATTCAGTGTTGAGGGTCCAAATTTTTTTTTTCACAACTTTTCACCAGTTCGAACTAACTGGGAAGTTGGGTTTCGCGATTTATTTGCTGCACAGAGGCTTCGTGAACAGGGAAAATATACGAAAGTCAGAGTTCGTGGAATGTTGAAATTTTTGCTAAACTGGGAAACAACGTCATTGAGTTTCGTTGATTCTTTCATTCTAAGCGTCCATTAGTTTACCAAATTTTGGAGTAAAAAACTCCGAATAGTGGGATTGCTGCAGTAAAACCTTGTCTTTTCGACAAGGCGCAATTGACTGCGTTGTTTCGAGTATCCTGCAAGCTAAAAATCAGAAATCATTCGGTTTGTTTTTTCTGAACGATTCTTCCAGTTTCATGGTTGAATTGTCATGCGAGACTTCTTGGTCAATAATTATGATTTTTCGTCGATATTAAGCCAGATTGTTCAATTGAGAATTAACGTTGCCATTGTAATGTGCACAGAGCTTGCCAGCGACGAATAACATATGTGCTGAGAAAGGGTTCGAATGGATTTAGCAGAATGAATCTCACAACTATGTGTACATTCAGAGGACGAACTTTGCGGTGTGGTTCACGCGTGCCTCGCGTTAATTGATCGTTGCGCAATAATATGAGGCGGAAAACATGAGGTTATGCGTGCACGTTGTGAGCCGTGTTCCCAAGTTATAGCCGAGCCCTAATTTGCATGATTAACGGTCCGTTTAGCGGGCCACGTACTGCACGTTCCGGACGATGATGCAGACGTGTACAGCCAGACCGTAATACACTTAAGGCGTGTGCATATATACGTTTCGTGTCATTCTGTCTCGCTACTTGCAAAATACTCATCTACGACTCCACATAAATAACATGCTACGGAATTCCTCTTTCTTCATGACAGAGTCCAAATTTTCCGTGCAGTATTTCTCTCCGACGATTAAAAAAGTTTTTTCCACGTTCAACAACAAAATTTCGAAGGGGAAACCGCGAAACAATTCGAAAACAAAATTGAATAATTAATTTGCAAAGACGACAAAGAAACGTTTTCTTGCTATCAACGATCCAAACTCCGATATCATTTTTTTACACGTACGTACAAGGACCCATTTGTATATATTTATCCATCAAAACGCATACAAGTGTGTGTGCCATTATCTCTCCACATGGATACGTACATTTTCTTTACAATGGGGCAGCAGACACGGAATTCTCACGGTACCACGGCAATTGGAGTCAACTCATCTAAATACGTACTATCGCGACACTGCACGACCACTTGATGTTTTATTCCGATCCGAGACGTACTAATACATGTATATATCGTAACACAAACCTAGATATGTTAATGCATACGCCACAGTCTGCCAACGTGACGTACAATTATCAATTTTGCACTTTTTTATACCCTGCTTTTGTTTTTGTGAAGATTTATTACTTTTCATGAGTCTCGGAATTGTCACGAGGTTCCGGACCTTTGACTGAATTGAATTAATTATGTAAAATAAACGTCTGCTCGCTCCGGAACCCAAATTTCGGAGTGCAAACGACTTTGGGAGCTTCGGAAAGCAATCGAAACATTTGAATCGTTAATATTTGTTTCGATCGCCCAACGAACAGCCGAAATTGTGAAAAATCGTTGGACAAGACAAACGACGGAAAATGAGGATTATTTTGGAATTGGGACACGAAACCCCGATGCGTCCGTTTACAGATTTGCATTAAAATGAACTTTTCCAAATACTTCAGGATTTTTAACCGAAAATAATTTCGAAATTTTATGAAAAATATCGAGTTTTATTTTTACGGCGATCCCATCGATACGAAACCCCTGATCGAGCCTTGGAGAGTTCTCATATCTTTTTAGGAAGACGATAAGGAAATTAAGGGTGACCGAAAATTGTTTAATTTAATGGAGTTTTTCACACACACACGCACGTACACCCACATGTATGGGTTTGCATGGAAGCGAGGGGAAGTACAGAGGAACGAGAGAAAGAAGAGGGAGTGAGATAACGCAGTCTACCGACAAATATGTGCGAGGCTTCGCGCGGACGTCAATTATGATTAATTAGAGCGTAGACTGACAGCGGACGCAACGGCTACTTAATACTTCAACTTGTTCCCGACACAACTGCGCCTCCCCTCGACTATTACTGTATAGAAAGCACGTATTCCACACGTCCTATTCACTTCCTCTCTCGCTCTCCTTCTCTCCACCTATGCTTATGCAAAAATATATATATTGCACATTCGTGATGCTCCCATTAATCATTCGGAGCATAGACGTCATAACTAGAGTTAATTATTGACGTGAAGACATTATTTTTGTGCGAAAACTCGAAGATAACGTTATTGCAAAGTGGAAGGAGTTCCTCGACGTTTTTCGATCGTAAATCGATCCTCTGGGCTACTGCTTATCAATGTAAATTTCGATGGAGCCAAGGAACGAATCGATTGCATGATAAAATCATAAAATCTCGCACAGGCCTTCTCAGTATGTGGCGAAATCGAAATGGAAACGAAACCATTGTTCTGCGTGTATGGAAATTGTTTTTGTGCAATTTTTCAAGCAGGAGACAAACTGGTGCGACTTAAAATTGCCCAAGGACCACACAAAGACTGAGACGATCAATCTTCTCAACGTTTTCATAGTGAATATGTGATCAGGACGTTTTTTTTCTTGCACAACTTATGGAAATTGTGAAATTGAATGTAAACACGGGAAAGGATCAATGGAATACAACCTGTTTTCGATTTTGCGTAAATATAGGGGTCCCTTGAGTCTAGAGTTAACATTATGTTTAGTATGTTTATATATGTCGTGCGACCGTAGTTTCGAGAGGTTGCCGCGATACCCTGCAGGGCAAAAGTGACTTTTCGTCGCGGTAATTTCATTATGGTCGGGCCTAGTCGTAGATGGGAGGTTATCGATGAATTATATATTAAGAGTATCAATATATGTATATACATGAGCCTTATATACAGCCGTAGCCAAAAGTATGATGAGCCACCTTTCGATCTGACGTTCCAACACTCGTGCGTCGACATTGACTTTTTTTCTTCTAATTCATTATTCGTGTGCTGTCAAATTTTTTTGGAAGTCGTTAATGTTCAACGCGCCTCCATATTACACTGGGAATGGAGATTTGTTAAAAATCGTCGATATTTTGTTGAATACGGTAAACTAAATATGTTTGGATAATTTCATAATTTTCGTTATTTTGGCAGTACATTTGGTTTCTAACGAAATTGTCATCGAAATTTACGAGTGGAACGAAAAAAATTTGCTTCCGAAGAGACTTCCCAAAATATTTCCTGCTGCAATGACACAATTTTTGGGAGTATTAGAAAAAAAAACGTTTGGTTTAACGTATCGAACAAAATATCGATCTTTTTCAACAAAATTTTGGTTTCGATCACAAGTTGCTTTTTTTCATGAATAAATAACGCGCTCACTTGGATTTCGAGAAAAGTTCATCATCGTCAAGCCCTTGACAACGGTCTTGTTGTTTTTAGGCTGCAGCAGCTTTTCTTCTGGAACAACAATTATATAGGCTCGGATAGAGAAAAAGCGTTCGGAGCATCCGCGATGTTCCTGAATCGATTCGTTTCTTTTTGTTTGGAAATTTCCGGTGTTCTGGTATTATGGCCTATGAGATTTGCAGAAGATCTCATAATATTGAATTACAATCGTGTAATGAATATTTAAAGGGCCGAACATACTTTTAGTCAAGGCTGTAGGTATATTTTTATTTTTTAATATACAAGCAGAAACGATAAAAGCTCGAGGTGCGACGATGTGCACTCATAGTTAATGGGCGCGGCTGAGTCGAACGGCCCGTAGACCATCTGGCAGACCGGGTGAGAGTTGCTCATCTTATGGTACTACGCCAGGGCAATCTGATCGCGGAACCGGTCGGAACCGATCGAACGAGACAAACGAGATCGATCGCGATCGCGGCCCCCTCTATACGTGTTTTTTTCCTCCTTTTATTCTCCTCTCTCTGTCTGCCTCTCGTTTCGCTGCTACTCTCAGGCACTACACTATAGACATATATACATTTTTTTTTTGGCCACCCTCGACTTTGCACAGCAGCAGCTAGTCGCCAAAATTGGCGTTTTACTCGACAGCCGTGTAATCATCATGCAAACTATAGTCTCGTTTATTCACGAAACTTCTTTATCACTCGCGTTGCCCAATAATTTACGTGATGTTGAAAAAAAACATCGAGAAATCACTGTGATCGTCGAAATTCGTGTCATTAGTCGTGTAAGATTTTTCCTATGAATCTTTGCAGATTGCAGATTTAAAAAATGGCCAATTTTTCGAAATTTCTTGAGCCGAGAACTTCGTCAAGGAAAAATCGTGAAATTTTTTCCAAGTGCAACTCGAATCTCGATTTCTTATGGGGTTTTTGGATTCGAACAATTAGTCTTTCGTCAAAAGACAACGCTGCTTTTTTAATGACCCTCATTTTCGACCTCGTTTCTCTCAAAAAATCAAAGGAGAGGTCGATGACAAGAGCCGAAAGGAAGTTCGGAGAAATTCTGAAGTGAGGTTCCCGATACGCACGAATTTTAGGCCCGTTGACACTGATCGACCATGACAAACACGAAAACAGGTTACTATGGGGTTATACCTGTCAATGTTCCAAAGCGTGGAAATTTTCAGGAAAGACAATTTTCTGTAGTTCCTTGAAAAAATGTTTGAGTAATCAACGAGACAGGTAACTGATTTATTCAATTAAGGTGCTCTTGATGATCCTTAATGAAGGAAACTAACACAACTTTTAGGTCCTTGAAACCTTCTGGAACGAAGACTGGAGTGAATCATAAAATAATTTTTTTTCTTTTCATTGATAAGAATTTCCTACGCTTTGGCGTAGGAAAATTCGAAATGATTAGAATTTAATGAAATTTGGTGAGTATATTCTTTAGTATTAAATATGAATACACAAATTTTTGAAGATTTTTCTTCTACATAGTTTTCGAGCAATTGAACACTAGAGTTTACATGCATAAGCATAGGATTCAGATATATATAAGAATATCTTTTGCATGTTGTAAACTCCAATTATTCGACAACTATGTAGACGAAAAATTTGAAAAATATTGTGTTATCGTATTTGATGCTAAAAAATGTAATCACCAAATTTTATTAAATTCTTATCATATAGTCGTATGTAGCCAACCTCCTCAAAAGATTTCTTCTGAACTGAAGGGAACAAGAAAAGGACTTTCTAAATATGAATATACAAATTTTTGAAGATTTTTCTTCTACATAGTTTTCGAGCAATTGAACACTAGAGTTTACATGCATAAGCATAGGATTCAGATATATATGGGAATATCTTTTGCATGTTTTAGACTCCAATTATTCGACAACTATGTAGACGAAAAATTTGAAAAAAATTGTGTCATCGTATTTGATGCTAAAGAATGTAATCACCAAATTTCATTAAATTCTTATCATATTGTCGTATGTAGCCAACCTCCTGAATGAAAATTCTCAGACAGATTCGAGAAATTTTCAACAAATCCAATAGCCAAGGAAACTCGAATAAAAATGAAAAAGAAAGGGCTTTATAATGAGACGAAATTATTTTGGCTTTTTCAATTTTACGTGAACCCTTGATTATGCTGCCTCCTGCAGAAGTCTTATGAATGTTGATGGAGGAACGCGGAAATCATGGACTCATTCGAGAAGCTGCAATATAATTTAACGACCTCGTTTGAGAACTCGAGGGAGTAAGACGAAGGGCATGAAGGAAAAGGCGCGAGGGACAAGAGGAAAAGTTTGAAAATAATGCAAAACGGATGCCATCGAGTCTTACAGATATAAGCTTCGACCGAGAGAGCAAGAAAAAGAGGGAGAGAGAAGAAGAAGAAACAAGACTAAGAGAAAGGAAAAAAAAATAATAATAAGATAAAAAGAACGAAGAAGAAAGATGGAACGTGCGAGTCTCAGAAGCACGTTGAATGGCTCTGCCAAATTAACCGAGATTTATGAGAATGCTGCTCGTAAGGTTCACATAGGAGAAGCATATTCCATTCTATTAACATCGTATTATCCTCTCTTCGTCAAATTACCTGTTGCCCCGCCGGCAAACTCATGCTCTTCCATGAGGCTTGCCTCACTCAGTTGTATATATACATACATTATGGAGATAAACATATATACATCGAAACCTCTTCCACCCCCATAAATGTCTACTCGCTCCCGACTAAACGATATCGACGGACCTCAGCAATACTCAATATCCTCTCCTTTGAATTTCAAACCAAGTTGAGACAAAGAAGCGACGAGAGCGTATCATCGCGTCAATGTTATTTTCAACCGATACAATGATGACTTTTTTTTTCCATCTCTACGTCATTGAAACTCATACCTTCTCTGTGTCCCTTTTATGACATTTCATCTTCGTTCAACTGTCTCCCCTTGATTCGAGTACTTCGAGTGGCTGGCTAACGAAAACGCTGCAGATCGATTGTCACTTTGCGGCAAATAATAAAGTGAACTACAGTGTAAGAAATATTTCAACAAATTGCATTTTAAAAATCGATTCTACTGAAATCCCTGGAAATTGTGTTTCTGCTTTTTTCTTGCTTAAAAAATGATAATAAATCAGAAATCGCTGATTGCCAATTCAAAGATAATTCGAAAACGAAGATAATGAGCTATGGCTGGAGTGCGAGTTTGTANAAAAAAAAAAAAAAATATTGCGATTTTCGTAAAATCAAAGTTTAAAGATTTTGAAACAAAAAATTGTAACTTTTCGGATTGAGCTAGCTCTACCCCTTAGTGCCAACTATAGGTGTGCAACGGGGCGAACCCCTCAGGCACGGCTACATCATGGATATAATTAAAACCCCGTCTTGCCATCATGCAGAATGAGGTTGAAAAAATTCTGCGCAAGCGACAATGGAAAAAACGCGAATAGNATCATCGCGTCAATGTTATTTTCAACCGATACAATGATGACTTTTTTTTTCCATCTCTACGTCATTGAAACTCATACCTTCTCTGTGTCCCTTTTATGACATTTCATCTTCGTTCAACTGTCTCCCCTTGATTCGAGTACTTCGAGTGGCTGGCTAACGAAAACGCTGCAGATCGATTGTCACTTTGCGGCAAATAATAAAGTGAACTACAGTGTAAGAAATATTTCAACAAATTGCATTAAAAAGATCGATTCTACTGAAATCCCTGGAAATTGCGTTTCTGCCTTTTTCACGCAAAAACTACAGAACCAATTTTGATGAATCTTTCACAGGAATGAAGCTCATGAATCAGAATCGGCTTTGGACTGTATTGCATTCCGATAATTCATTTTTTTCCACTTACAAAATTCACAAGCAACTAAAAAATGATAATCAATCAAAAATCGCTGATTGCCAATTCAAAGATAATTCGAAAACGAAGATAATGAGCTATGGCTGGAGTGCGGGTTTGTAAAAAAAAAAAAAAATATTGCTATTTTCGTAAAATCAAAGTTTAAAGATTTTGTAACAAAAAATTGTAACTTTTCGGATTGAGCTAGCTCTACCCCTTAGTGCCAACTATAAGTGTGCAACGGGACGAACCCCTCAGGCACGACTACATCATGGATATAATTAAAACTCCGTCTTGCCATCAGAATGAGGTTGAAAAAATTCTGCGGAAGCGACAATGGAAAAAACGCAAATAGAATAATTTCTTTCAAGTCGTTTTTCCAAGAGACACGTGCACGATTTCGCGGCTTCATTTTGCCATTGAAATCAAATTTTTTTTCAAAATCCGGATCTCCGAAGACGAAAAGCAGCTCGAAAGGAATTGGAAGATTTTATAATTCGTTTGCACAGTTTCTCGACCAACAAGCCGCCCAAATCAGAAGAACGTCCTCGTCCCGACTCGAGGCAATCAGCTTTTCGTATTAATTCCGATGGAAGAATTGTTTTCAATAATTTGGTCTTGAAAGAGCGTCGATAGCCGAGACAGTTTCTTATTTTGAAGATGAGGACCGTGGACGCGTGCAAAGTGTGCGCGAGGGGCGAGAATATAAGGACCAACTTATTTTTTTATCTCCTCCACGCACTCTCATCTCGGCGAAAAGATGAAGAAAAAAAAAGAAAAAAGAAAAGAGGGAAAGGGAGGATCGCGTGTAACGCAAACTCGCGTGTAGTCGGTGTCCGGTCACCCGTTAAGAAGGAAGCTCGTAGCTCGGCCGATGGCCAAGATAAGCAACTCTCTGTTCCTTCGTCGTATACTAAATACGGAGGAAAGTCCTTATAGATATACTTTCATGCGTTACAGCCTCCAGGACGTCATATGCGCGCGCGAGAGTTCTATATACCTGAGGAACACCAAAGTTCGGCGGGCTGGGTTAAGGACATATAAATATATATATATATATGCACATATTCCGTGGCTCACTATATACCTGGATATTGCAAGTATATAAATATAACCATGTACGTATATATAGTAAGGTACGTAATCCACGGGGACGTCGAACGTGTCGCGACGAATTTGTTCTCCTGCCCAATGAGCCAGAATCCCGCACCCTTGCAGCATCCGCGCATCTACCCATCTCCCTTTTGTCTCGATTCCTCCTCTTCAGCCCGCTTCACTCGTATCTTACCTACAGCTCGAGATACACCAATGAACGTGTATTTCTCTACGTGTATGTGTGTCCCTCTATCTGTGTGTATATTCTTTCTGCTCTGCCGTCTCGCAGCCGAGTGCTTCACGATCAGCCAATATCTTGGCTCGTTTTTTCTCCGCTTTCTATACGAAAAACCGTGTTTTTCGACGGCCCGTTCATTTTGAAAAAATCGGTGCTTTGGTGATCGGGTAAAGTTGATAATTTATTCAGCAGGACTCTTCGTTATTCTTTATTCCAAAATAAATGGACTTTGCATCGTTGAGATTATTCAGATTCATCTTTCCGGGAGGACTTGCCATCGAAATTGTACACTTCAGGGTTTTGGGCAATACGTGAGACACTGCATGAGCTTGTTGCGCTTGAAAAATCTGGATGAGTTTGGAAATTGAACTAATCGTCAATAAACATTTATATTTTTCATGCTTTTTCTCTATCACTGAAAACATAATATTGTTGGAAAAGATCGATATTTTGTTCAATACGTCCAACTGAACGTTTTTTTTTTTAATAAACCCAAAAATTGTGTCATCGCAGCAAGAAAGTCTCTTCGGACGCAAATTTTTGTGGTTCCGATCGTAAATTTAGCCGACAATTCCATGAGACATAACGAAAATTTTGACATTAACGAAAAGATTTGGTTGGACGTATTCAACAAAATATCGACGATTTTTAACAAAATTTCATTTACAGTGTATGGATCCAAATCTTGCTTTTTAAAGTGTTTCAGATTTTTAAACGCGTCGAAGTGCAGTTACAAAACGGTAGGACACCCCAGACCCATGTGTGTCTATGGGGAGGTGCGCTAATTATGGTGCTGTGTCTACGGAGGATTAATTGAACGATTTTTTATGAGCAATAATCAGCTGATCGCGAAAGATGATCCGAAATTTGGGCAATTTTTGAACTTTTTATTCCAGGCCACGAGGAGACTCGCTTCTCGAGTAAATCGAGCCTCCGTTTGGAGAAAAGTTTTGAGAACGTCGCAAAAATACGTGATAAAGAGGATACACGCGTGTAGAGGCAGCAGAGTGAGGGAGACGAAAAACAGAGAGGGTAGCTCGTGTTTCCGCCCGGGCAAACAACAATGCCCGCAGACAAATGAGCATCCCACCTCTATTGTTGGCGCTCCACAGCGGCAGCGCACACAGCATCGCATCGCTCGTGATGCTCCGTTTGTTGCTCAGAACCTCGAGAGAGCAAAAAAGAGTGAGAGGGAGAGAGCGCACTTTACACACAGAGTGTTTTCTCTTTTGATCTCGAAGCTTCGATCATGAAGGACCCTCTCGAACAACGCAGCCCTCCCTAACCTCTTCGTACCCTGACTGGGGGGTCCTCCGATCAACCTGCGATGCGGGCCAACACACTGCGATTTAAACGCTGCGCTCTTCTTTTTCGAATATTCATCCTTCTTTCTCTTCCGATCTGTCTCTTCACTAATCCCCCCCCCCTGCCCCGCCATTCGCTATACTAGAGAACTTTGCTCTGTATCGATTTCGATGTCGTCTCGATAAATTTCGTTTTATCGCGTTCATCGTGTCAACGAAAGCTAGCGTCTCTTTCCTCATAGATCTGTTCACGCGACGTCATCGCTTAACCAAAAATACACCACACCGGATTCAATTGTATTCGTCGCGATACGAATTTTCGATCAACAGTTCACGTAGCAAAAAAAAACTCCGGGAGCGAGCAGCATCTTTATTCAGGGTTCCTTCAAAGTTTTGTACAAACGTTCTTGGCACCAAAACAAACAGTTTTCTCTTATGGAGATAAATTTTCTGACGTTCAGAATTCGAGATATTTAATCTTCAATTTTTTTATTTTTCCCATCTAAACGCGTGTAAATTGGAGTCACGTTTCCTTGAAAAGTTGCAAGAAAAAAAACACAAGAAATGCGACTTCAATTTACACGCGTTTAGATGGGAAAAATAATTTGGGGCCAAGAACGTTTATACAAAAAATTGAATGAAAAAAATGGTGTCATCGTATTTGATTGTAAAGAATGTTATCAACAAATTTTATCACGTAGTCGTGTGTAGCCAACCTCCTTAATAACTTTGAAAAAGTTTCATTCGTAAGCGAAAGTTTGGGAAAAACGGTTCAATAGTTTTCGCGGGGGAAGCAAACAGTTTGTTGGGCATCCATGGGTCTCGTATGACTATATATGTGCGAACGACATATGATTTAGAATCTATAGGTAGATTTAATATATTAGCGATGTGAGATGGATATCCGATACGCGCAAGTGGTTCGCGCGAGCTCAGGATAACCCTAACCTCGTTATAAACGATAGATCTCATTTTACGTTTTACCTCCTCGGTGTGCTTGGAGGGAACACGCCCGGCGAACGTCACGTTGTCGCCCTGAATCGGATGACTCGGAACATTACAGGCGAACACCATCGTAGCGTTCTCTTGTTACGTAATAATCATGGCGCGGTTGATTCCTCGAGGCCACCACCTTCATCTGCAGGTCTCGCTCGATTCGACCATACACCCAACCCTTTGCCCCGCACACTTCACTTTACACTTTGCATCCTTCCACTTTTTTTCGTTACACTCGTTACACTCGCGGACTTGAATCCAATTGTCATTTTCGATTTTTCACGATCGGCGTCCGAAGAATTTTCCCCGATTCTCCAACGTGAGGACGCACGTAAACAAATGCAGCTAATAAAAAATATGTGTGAAGCTAGCGCCTTACACGTTGTGGAGCGTGTTCTACAATAATTATCCATTAATAGTTTCTGGAATTTAGTCTCAACTCAAAATTTTTTTAAACGCGGCGTCGACCGGAAGTGAGCGCCGCTAAATCGAACAAATCATTCAGCAGAATAAACGATCGTACACGTAACAACTATATAGAGTGCTTGGTCTTTCATATTGTTAGGAAGGCGGTTTCGATAAAAAGTTTGAGAATCCTAAAAAGATGGTCACAACCGCGAACTGTCAATGTAGCAAGATGTTTATTATGCATACTACGATGCGTTCTGTCCTGAAAGTTGAAAATGTGGCCGCAGAATTCCCGAAGAATTCTAGCGACCAACGCGTTCTGAAAATTTTTCCATTATACTTGTTTAAATTCGAATCCTACGGCTCTTCGCGTTTGGCACTTCGGTGTCAGGACGGACAAAAAACCTTTCGCCATCTTTCGTAATCATCACGAACCACCGTGTATGACACGACGGTACGTACGACAGGGCACATCATGAGAATCTTCAATTTCCTAATACAATTATTCGCATCGCTGGGTTGTCGTTTGGTAGTTATTGGTAGCATAACTAAAAGGCTCGGTAACTGATAATTTTTTAGTGCATAAATCGATTGTCAAAAGCGATAACGAAAAAACGATTATTTTCCATGAAAAATCTTCGAAAACGCATTTTGTCGCAATAATAGGGGTTCCTCATTCGCTCGGAACTGGAGGAATGAGAGGCGACGTTATATGAGAAAAGAAATGAAAAAAAAAAAAAGTTCGAATGTGAAAAT